>OY756973.1:560000-570000 GCA_963580455.1 Euonymus europaeus | reverse complement strand
TGAAATAAGTCGACTCTCGTTCGGGCTACTGAAATGAACCAAAGGCTCTTGACTCCAAAGACCGAGGAGCGAGTGAGCCCATGGCTTCCTGAAGAGCACCTGCACCCTAGCTCATAAAGGTGACAAAGATTAATCGACTAGAAAGGTGGGTCGATAAGACGACAGAGAAGATAGCTCACCTATTACTACTTTTCTCGAAGGAGTGAGAAAAAAGGAAGGCGGAAGCTGTCCTGGGCAGTTGGGGACAGAACGGAGCTGAGGATAAACTCTTGTTGAACAAGTCGGCAAGCTGATCTTGTGTGGGAACATAGGAGACCTGGAGAAATCCCTTGGCAACACGCTCACGGACAAAGGATATCTATTGATATATGTTTGGTACGGGCGTCTTGCACAGGGTTAGCAGCCATATAGGTAGTGTTTACATTATCGCACAGAACTGTCACAGGCTTCTAAATTGGAACATTCAGATCCTGAATAAGTGATTGTAACCAGCAAGTGGAGGAATGGAAGTGCCGGGCGCATACAGGTCAGTAGTAGAAACTGTATCTTAAGTCCATCTTAGAGTCTCTCCTTTAGTACCATAGTCAACCAGTTAAGCGTGCAAGCAGGTCAGTTCTTATAGCTTGTATGCCAGGGGAAGAATCCAATACGTACGGTCAGTTTAGAGTTCAAGTTCGGCGGGTAGGTCTTTCGGGTCTATATCTATCGGGCACGTACGCCAGCTCTTTTCTTCAATATGCCACTAAGCATAGCCTGAACTTCCTCTTTCTTTGTATATTAAGATGTGACTTTCACACAGGAAAGATCTGATATTACCGCTCCCTATCCTTGGATAGCATCTACCTCGGAAAGGTGTAATTTAGCTCTCTTTCTTTAGCTACATTTTAAAAGGAACTGGCTTGCTTAATCGCTCGTCCTAAGGGAAGAGATCGCTAGCTTGCTTGCTTTTCTATTCAACAGAGAGGTAATACAGATGAGGGAACTGTCAGGGAGGTAATACTCGCTAAGCAGGGAGGGACTTGCTGATCTCTTCTGCCGTTCCAGCCCGTAGACTAGTAGGTCAGTCACTACTCTTGAAATAGAACCCTAGGGAAGAGTACGCGGTAAGTTTCCTAGAGATTGAGTAACTCAACTCTTTTCACACAGGTCCGAGCTGCTTTCACTCCGAAGTTTAGGATAGGATCCTCCGATTGAGTCAGTGATCCCTGGTTAGGCGAGCAGCCTTTTTTAGACGAGAAATACGCTGTTTATTAAACTTGTCCTCTTAGAATGGCTATCTATCATGTGGTTTTAGACCTGAACCACTCCTCCTTTCTAACTCTTTACTCGGACTTGAAGACTCCAAAAGAAAGGAGAGACTGAGAATGTCTCGACTTTAAACCTCAAGCTCCTATTCTTCCTATGTACGTACCGGACCTGTGAGAAAGATTAAAGGAGAGACTAGGGGCTCGAAACATTAGTAGTATCTCCTTCTCTCCTTTGCTCTTGAAGAGTCTTTATCCGGACCTTGGTCGGCCTTATGAAGGTGACAACTTATGCGACATCAATCTCTTATTGTCTTGACCTATGTATTCTCCAACTCCATCCACCAAAGCCGGATCTAAGGACTTCGTCTCGTGAATATCAACAAAAGATGCCTACTTAGATCCTTGTGGTTCAGTCTTTTTCTTGTTACGAATGAGCGAAGCGGGGTTATCTTTGAAGAAAGGGGCTCGGGTGGAAAGAAAGACTAATATTTTTTAGATAAAATCGGCTTGCTTATGCAGCTACCACTTGTACCCAAGGCAATTTACTTGTGCTCTACCAAAACAAAAGAATAGGGCTTATCAGGACCCTTAAATCTTTGAGTTTGCATCCGCTGTTGATTGATTAATTCCTGTTGAGGGATAATTAGTAACATCCACTGAAGAGCAGCCGGGGCATAATCTGATCTAGGACTAGGACCTGCCACGAGAAGAGTGCATTTAGTAGAATATTTCCTAGCGCTTCTTTCAGATCTCTAGAAACATACGGATTTTAGGATCTTCTATATCATATAGGTTGAACCGAGTCGGAGACTTAGCCTGATATTGCCAACCACTTCAGCCCCGGGCGAAGGAAGAGATGCTCATGTAACTCATTCACAGGGGATGTCTCGGGCAAGGTTATTCTATTTCTGATTGGGATGTGGCGAAGCCCTATTGCAGTGAGTACGGTTATGTATGTTGTCTTCTTGCTTTGTTCTTTGTTCCTAAGATGTTAAGATAAGAGGATGCTTCCACCACCGGGAATATTGAAGAATGGATGTTAGGACTTCTATGTCTTAAGCAAATAAGACAGACCGGATGAAAATCCCGTATCGAGGGGATGTGCTAAGCGCCAACTTCCTTCCGTAGCTCAAAAATAAGTCTATTTCCTTAAACCCGCTGAAAGTGCAGTTTTGAAAGGGGAATTCTTCCATTTGGCTAAGTTCCTTCCGGGATGTCTTAAGCACCGTTTTCCATCCAAAAGACTACACGCTTGAAACGCCCAACTTTGAGACAGGAAAGGCAGGGGGAGACAGTAAGGTAGGTATACAAAGGAATATTCTATTCCCTCGGGAGGAAAGAACATAAAGAAATGCTTTAAGGCCAGGTCAGCTTGATTCTCTTATCCGGAGTTCGCCCAAAAGCCAAGACTCTTAAAATCCACACTTGGCCCTATACCTTTATATAAAATAAGGCGACCGGACTAAACCCGCGGATGTAGCTTCTAATTCTTTCGTTTCTGAGGCGATCTTTCTCTACTCTTAAGAAGCCTGACAAAGCTTAGAGTAAGGCCTTGCTTCAGCTGAGGTTCGCTCCGGAACCCCTAGTCTAATTCTTTATGCCACGGCTTTATTTCCCCGCGGATCTTTCTTACCTTGCTTTCCTATCTATCTATCTGACTTCTCTTCCACGGGTGCCTTCAAGCCAGTCTTTCTCTCCCCAGCTTATTTAGGGGTAGGGGGTCGAGATGCTCTTTTTTCGTTGAGGAGTCAACATCAAAGTAGTTCGTTTCGGAATTCCACCTTTCAACAGAAAAGTCTAGATCAAGGTTCGCAGGAAGAATAATTTGAAATGGGGGAATCGACGCCGGGAAGCCAACCCACGCCTTATTTATTAAGAGTGATAAGGCCCCTACTTTCGAGACGCGGATGAAACGGCTAGAAAGCTGGATTGATTCAAGGTGGGAAGGAGCAGTAAAGGCAAAGAACCGGCCCCAAGCCGGACTCGCCTTTGAAACTTCAGATGGAATTTCACCCTATTACCTTAAGGGAAAATCCCTCAACCAAAACCTTGTCAATTGGGGCTTTCGCTCCGGAAGTAGTTGATGTTATCAGGTCTTTCCTTGCTTCACCCAAATCCTTCACTTTCCCACTTGAAGATGAAAGATCGGATCTAAGAAACCAACAGGAATTGGAATAAGGGTAGCTGGCCTTGCCCGCCTCTTATAACTCAACGCTCAAAAGCCAGCTCTCTTTCCCCCTCCCTATTTGAGTAAGGGGATGGTACTTCTTGTGTGAACCTCTCGGATTCCCTTACCTTTCGTTCTTTCCTTGCCCCGAGATGGGAGCCTCTCTCTCCTCGCTTTACTCGACTTTTCGAATCTTTCATTTCCCCCCTATTATACTTTAAGGCAAAAAGAGTGAAATTGGGCTTTTTGCTCCTTCACCCGTTTTTTTCATCTAGTTCCGATCTGTCTTCTCTAACTTTTGTTAAGTCGATCGGGGTCCCTTGCAAAGGATACTTGTCTTGCTTCAGTTGAGGATTTCGGGTAAAAGACTGATTTATCTGCGCGATTTACATTTCTTGATTCAGTCCACGTGACGGCACTATTCAAAGCAGACATTGAGACTCCCCTTCTAAAAGAAGAAAGTAATTTAGCTAAATGAGAAAAGATTGAACTCTCAGAGGAAACCTCCGTTTCGGATCTTGATCCGGGAAAAGACATAAGAGCGTCGCCAAGTCAAGCCAACCCCTTTCTTATCAACTGGGGCTGACGCTCCCGGGGATGTAACTCACCTTGATTTATAGCCCTATAATAAAGAGGTCTTGCCTTGAAAAGACAACAGAGAAAATAGACGCGGAAGCAGATGTCACTTCTCCTTGCGGAAAGAGGTCGGCCCCTAGGAATAGTAGCTTCAGCAGAAGCAGATCTTTCTTCCCTTACTTTGATGTTCCGCAGATTCAAGTTCCCTTGTTCTTTGAGCGAGGCGCCGGAAAAGCTTGATTCTGGCGGTTTCGTATTGAACCTAAAAAAAGGAGGATTCAACCTCCCTAACCTAAGAAGGCCACCCTTCGCCGGAGGCCTGACGCTCCACTCCTTCACCTCCTCGGTATTATAAAGGCAGGGTCTGAAAGTAAAGAAGGAAGATTCGGTTCCCTATTTGATAAGGGCAGGATTCAAGAAGAGCAGC
The DNA here is from genome assembly GCA_963580455.1 of Euonymus europaeus. NCBI lineage: Eukaryota > Viridiplantae > Streptophyta > Magnoliopsida > Celastrales > Celastraceae > Euonymus > Euonymus europaeus. The sequence continues at coordinate 565,583 of OY756973.1, read as the reverse complement.
ATCACCACCCCCCATAGAAGTAAAGTCGGGAAAGAGAAGCCAAAACAGTTCAACTTTCACTCCCTGAAAGCAGATAGATTTTCTGCCGTCGGATGAAACGGATTTCACTGCGGATTCAACACCGGATGTAACTCACCTTGCCAGAGGAAAGACAGACAAAAAGAGAGACTTATCAGCGGAAGGGACAGAGGCAGATTCCACCTCGAGAGAGGAGTTTAAAGCTTCAGCTCCGGAAACGCCTATTAGCGCCTTTCCTGCCTCGCCTAGTAGTGGATCTCCTTCACTTGGAGCTCCATCTCTCTTTATGCCAAGCCTGAACTCAACTCTTAAACGCCTCAGAAACAGGAACAACAGAAACGGATGTAACTTCGGATTCTAAACTTGAATGGGCAGGAGAGCTTGCTGCAGTTCAGTCTTTCGCTCCTGAAAAAGGAATAAAGCCTTTCTCCCCTGAACCGGAACCTGAACCTACCGGAGATCTTCTTTTCTTTGAGAATGCCAAAAAGTCCACGAATGAGCAAGCAAAGCGGAAAGTTTATGAATTCAGGCAGGCTCAAAAGCAGCAAGAAAAAAGGGTTCCCCGGGGGACAGAAGATACATAACAGCAGAACCTATGTTTTCAAGCCCGGAAACCTACACTTTTAAACTCCGCTCCGGGATCCGCAAGAAAAGGTGAACCGGTAAGGCATAGCGTGGATACGGGAAGAGAATCCAGCTGCCTCATTTCTATTTCTTGCTTCAGTAGATCTTTCTTCCAAAGCGAGTCTTTCGAGGATCTTTCTTAGAAGCAGATGTAACTGAGAAACTTGAACTTGGGGATGAAACTTAGATCCCCTCTACTCCTGAACTTGTAGTTGAGGCTTGACCTACCGATTCCCTCGCTTTCGGGTGAGCGGATGTCACTGTTAAAGAGGAGTTAAGGCCTTGAGCTCCAACACAACTCTTCAACTTCAATGTGTTAAGCACATAACAACTTCATGAAAGTCAGAAAGGCTTCAGCAAGCTTTATTCCCGATAGATAGATAACATATTTAAAACTCATGCCTCGTTCCGAGACTATCTTCCTCTAGATCAGAGAAAGAGCTTAGGAGCGAGGGGACCGACTTTAGCTACCGCTAACGGATAGAACGAATAAAAGCCTTAAAGGGCCTGTCTTTCTTGCTCGATTCTCCTCATCTAGAGAACACCTAGTACGTCTCTCCACGCTCAAGTAAGAAAGGTTTTATCCTTACTTACCTGAGAAGACCTCTCGATCTGGGGAATAGATCGTACTTTTCTCCATCGGGGACCGGCTGTACAGCCTGGGCGACGCCTACTTTTTCGGAAATATTCCGTCAATCGAGAGATCTTCTCTTATGATTCACGTTTCATGACTTTCGGTTTAGGCCGAAAATACGTCCTCAACCTTGGTTAGGATTCCACTGAACTTCTCTTCCCCTTTTCAAATAGGCCCGCGAACCACGTCTGCCAGTTCTTTCAGGCCTTTCGCTCCTCCAGGAAGAACTGTGATCAATGCTTTAACGGCAGGGCAGCTTGATTCTTTGGAACTTTCGTAAGATCCTTGTCTTTCGGATTCAACTTCTCAAGAGACAGATAAGTCAAAAACTGCTCTTACATCCTCATCAAGTGAGAGACCGACACGAGTAACTGCAATCACTGAAACTTCCGGTGAGCTGGAAGACTTTTATGGCTGGTTTGGATTTGGAATGGACCACTTTCTTACCTTACCAAAAAGAAAGGAAAAAAAGGAAATCTCCACAACTTTGAAAGCGACATACTACATACCAGACCGAGAGATGTCCCGATTGGCCCACTTCCAAGAGAGTAAGGAATCGAACGATAAGGGAATGGCAGCCGGGTGAGGGAAAGATTGTCGCAAGCCTCCGTGCCGTGCATTGAAGGCTGTTTCAGCACCATAAATAGAGCCAGTGGACCTTGTTGACCGAGAAAAAGCGAAATTCCATCTAGCCGGTCCCACTGTCAGATCTCTTTCCGTAAGTGAGTAAGTGATGGCATTCGATATTCTTCATTCTCTCTTTCTCTGTCTTGGAAGATTGAAAGCCGGCCGGTAAGGTTGCATTCCATTGGCTGATTTAGCAGCAGTCGCATCTTTGGCTTGAAGCTCTCATTTTTCCCTAGGGTGAAAGCAGAAAGAAAGGGGTAGAAGGGAGGCATCTAATATTACAGGTAAAGTAATCTATCTATAGATAGAAAGGTAAGCAATCGCGCGAAGAGTGAGATATGTCAAAAAGGAGTGAGGTAGAAGGAAGGAGGCTAATGCCCTCAAATGCCTCTTTCTTTTCTTTCTCGTTGGGGTTAAATAAGCCAGCCCCGCTTTCTAAGTTTTAGGGCATAAGAAAGACTCCTCATGGAATCCATGGTTCCTTTGAAACTCTTTTTCAAATTGACCTCACAGGTCCCACAGCTCAGATCTTTTCCAAGCCAAGAGAAGAGAGAATCGTTCTAGAGCAGGGAAAAGGGCTGTTTGGGTCCAATTTAGGAGTAAGAATCGCTGTTAAAGTCAATGCCCACCACTGATCAGGGATCTACAATTAGAGGAGTTGAGGGATAGGCAGCTTCAGAGGGAGCACCTTGATCTGTTGAAGGCTAAGATCGAGCAGGTCCCGGTTGGCACGAGAGAGATTCATTATCGTTACGGTGAGTAGACAGCTGTTTATTCTCTTGCTCCGTGGCAGCCTTTAACAACAAAAGAAGGCTTCCCTTCACAATAGGGGCAGATAGCGAAAGAGCGCCATTACTGCGATCACCAGATAGGAAGAGAGGTATCGCTGATAGAGAGGCGAACAGAACGAATAAAGGAATTTCGCCTTTCGGGGACGCCCTAATAGATTCATATTATAGAGACATGCGCTTCGTCATAGCCTTTCCAGAGGTGGAATCTAAGTCCAGAAGCCTTGTTGGTGAATCCTAAAGCCTTGTGCTCGCCAGATCTTAAGCTGCTCTCTAAGGTGGTAAAGGAGACCTTTCTATAGCAGCTCACACCCAGATGTTAGCAGCCCCTGCGAATGTGGAGAGCCGCTCAATAAGATCGCGAGGGACCTCTTAACAGAGCCTAACCCTGCTTTTGATCTGCTGAAAAGGGGCTAAAGCATTCTCTTTTTTTATAGCATCAATCCTTCTCAGCCTGGCTCTTGCATGCATGTTCAAGCACCTTTTCTCTCTGCTGTCGCGGATGCGCTGTAGCATATTTCTACTCCGAATCTCAACATTCTAAATCATCTGATTCTGAGCATCAATACGCCTGCCTGACATCCTTCCCTGAGGGAAAGGCTTCCCTTCCACATAGGAATCTTTCTTTGCTGCTTGAAAGCTGTCCTTATTACATTCCACTTTCTTGTAAGTCAAAGGGCTTAATGGGAGGTCCCAGCCGTTGGTTTGATCCGGCAGGAAAAGGTTCCCTCACGTAGCTCATCAGTCGTTAGAGCCTCCCGCACCCGATGATTAGCATATTAAGCTTGCAATTCGTCACTAAGACTAAGAATCATAAAATAAATCCATAATAGTGTAGCCAAGAAGGGTTTTAAAAAGCCCCACACCACAGTAGAGGTGGGTTCTATCTACTACCTGACCTGGTAGTTCAGCAAGCAAGCAAACCAAGGCAACGAAGCCGTATGAGCCAATCCATCCGCTTTCAAGCAGTCTGGGAAGATCAATTGAAAGCAAAGTTCTAATTATCGGGAGAGAAAACTCACCTTAGCAGCTTGACTTGACCCGCGACGGGAAGGTAGATGAAAGCGAAGCTAACCATGTTCAAGGAGGAGGCGTTGAGTGAGGAAGAGTTCAGTAGTGAATGGAATATTCCATATTTCCTTATTTCCGAATAGAAAGGGGTACGAATACGAGTCGTCAAGAGGAGCGGCGTAGTCTCAATTTATCCATATCATAAGCAATTGAAAGGATTCTAACTTTCAACAACCCGGGTTCTTCGATCGTTAGAATTCAATCCAGTAGAGCTACCTTCTTTCGTGCTTTTCTTAAATCCAGCTATCGGTCCTCACTACACGGCCCCCTTCCTTCTTTCGAACTTGCGTTCCTGAGGAGGGGAGTCGCATTACCATACTGTACCATGTGTCTTAATTGAGGCTAGCTGATCATCTTGTTGATGTTTTTGATGCGGGAAGCCTCTTCCATCTGAAGCTAATATATCTGGTCAACTCATAGCTATGTTCTTTCTTTTCTAATAAGGGGAGGGTAGCTGACGTGGCCTTCCCCGGGGCATCCCGCCCCGACCTAAGCACGGGGTCAAGATTCCTGAGTCACTTTATCTGTGAATTAGAGAGTAGCCCCACTCACTTGATAATTAAATTCCTTCTTTCCTAATGAATGAGAGTCTTTATTTCTCTATTTTGTCTACTTTGATTTATCTGTCTGACTCAAAAGCGGAAGCTTTTTTATAAGAAAAGAAAGACTCTGATTGAGGAGAGAGTCTATGTCTTTGATCTGCTTTCTGTTGCAGGAGTATTGTGCGATGAAGGCACAACTGAGGGAAGTTCGAGATCGTCTTCGATGGGATCTTGTGGAACCAGGTCAACGTCCGTGCAGGCTGGAAGGAAAGGCGAATTCTTAGCTTTCAAATCAGCCCTTGATTCAATCACTCTCGATCTGCCTTCCCGCCCTGGTAATTCTGTATTTGATAGAGGAGTTGATGTATAGTGAGTGCAGTGAGTTGGGGTTGCTAGAATTAGGTTTCATTAAGTCATGCCGATCGAACGGTTACATATAGTAAGTTGGGTGCAATGATTTTTCCCCTATGATAACAGGATTGGGCCAAATTCCCTTCTTAGGTCCAGAATCTGGAAAAGGCATTCTTATTCTTCAATCAGGGAACCTTCCAGTCTTGCCGAAGCATTGTCTCACCCGAAGTAGAAGAAAGCTATGTAAGAGGAAATGGAGGCCTTGCAGAGAAATGGGACTTGGGAACTTCTTCCTCCATTGCCTTAAGGGAAAAGGGCCCTACTTATGATGGGGATGCGGATGGGCCGTGAAGGCCTGATGGGTCCATAGAAAGATAGTTGGCCCGGTTAGTTGCAAAGGGGTTCACCCACTAACTAGACGGGCTTATGGCGCTTAAAGAAGGCAAAAAGCTGTCAACAAGGGCCGGGGGAAGGAAGCAGATGGAATCCAGCCGGACAAGCACTGGCTTTCGGCAGACTAGCTCGCTGCTCCAGATAACGAATACAAAGAAATAAGGATAAGAATGAATGTCACGTACGGCGCTGCCGAAGGAGCTCTTTCAAGAGCCCACCTCGGATACTAAAGGAAGGAGTGGCTAGACAGGCAACCAAAGGATGAGGAGGCAGGCAGGTAAAAGGAAGAAAGAAAGTAAAATTAACCAGAATATACGTTGCTTACGGCACGGCAGAGCCAGCTCAAGAGCTAACTCGGATAAGCTCCCTTTTCAAAAGAATAGTCAAAGGCAACTCACCAGAAGAGCGCTTCGCTACTCCGGGATCTCTAACAAGCAGCATCTGTATCATTCTTCCACCCCCTCGTTAGACTAGGGACGCTCACTGCTCCGGCTAAGGAAAGGAAGAGACTCTATAAACAGAAATACGTAGTCAC
>OY756973.1:302500-555000 GCA_963580455.1 Euonymus europaeus | reverse complement strand
TAAGCCAAAGCCGTCGGGAGTAAGTAGAATTTGATCCAGTTCTTGATCTTTGTCTTTCAACTTGATCCTGAAAGCTTGGCTTTTTCTCGTTTTTGGCACCCTAATCTTTATGCTAAACTATGTTCGCATAGCTAGCGGGTGAGATGATCTATAGCTTTTTTCTTTTCCTTTTTTCATTCCTACTAGCACGCACTTGTCCTTTCTTTCCAGTGGGGGAGATTGGGCGGACAATAGACTGGCTTTTTCTTAAGTTCTAACTAGGTGAGTGTGCAAGACTCTTTCTTTCTGCTGACTGATTCGTTGACAGTCTCTGGTTGTGCCTTGACTGAAACCTATCTATCGATCATCAGTACCAAAGTTGTCAATGACTTGACCTTCACCCTTTGAGACATTGGAATGAGAGTGGGAGCCCTGATCTTGATCGTGACGCCGGTGATAGTCGCAGCACCAGGAGCTTTCAAGGGAGGCAGACATGTATAGATAGTAGCTGATAGTGGCATACCTTAAGGATCGAGGGTCCCACCCGGTAAACACCATACAGGCGAAATACCAACAGGGAGAGAGAGATGCACCGCTCCTGGGTGTGGTTGGTAGCTCGTGACATATGTGCCCTCCTTCTTTCCGCGGTGGTGGCCGACTTAGTGCTTCGTCCAGGTTGACTTCCTCTTCTCTTGATGGACCGACGAAGAGCATTGAGAGGAATCTGATCATCCGATTGAGGGACCATAATGGTGGGTTTAGACAGGTTGAAAGTGCTGGAGCAGTTGACCCTCGTTGGCATTCTCTGTGGCCTATATTACCTCGGTTCTGCCTTTTTTTTTCCCCCAGTGGTGCAAGAGCGGAAGCATATCTTTTAAGGGGTGGAAGAGAGAGAGCAGAGGACTTCGACAGGTGTGGGAGCATTTTGGCTCGTGAGGATTACTTGGAGCTCATCGGTTTGCAGGTCTGCATGGCGTGCATGGCTTGGAGGAGGCTTGCAACGCTTCTATCTGGGGCATGAAGGGATCCGTGTAATCTAATATCTAAGCGGGAGAAGAGATATGGGCTCTTCTAACTCGGGCAGAGGCTGGTAGGCTTTGTAGAAGAGCTTCTGGGCTTGGAATATTACACATCATCTTGGAGGTCTATTTCTATGAGATCGTGGGTCTGCCTGATGATTCTGGAATAGTGCAAGTAGATGAAAGCTCCATGGATGGGTAGCTGGCTCACGTTGGGCTCAAAGCAGCTCAAATTGCAAGAGAGTAAGGGGAGGAGGTGGGAGCTCTGAAAGGAGCCTCTACTCCTCTAAGAATGTTGGTCCTGGATTGGGTGATGCTAATGCTCAGACTAGAGGTGGCAGAGGAGCTAGAGGCAGAGCCGGTGTGGGGTGATTCGGTGGATGTGTCTCATGTGTGCAATCATGTTCAGATTGTGAGTGAGAACTCCCAGATTCTAACATGTGGGCCCCGCTTGCATACACCGCAAGTTCCATGAGCTTGTCTGAGCTGGGAACAGTAACGTCCTTTCTTGCTCCGCCTTCCACCACCGTATGAACTGGTGCTGACGCATCCGTTCTTCAGAGGAGGGAGTCCCTGCTGGACTGAGAAGGGGGGTTATTGCTCCGGGGTAGACCGGGAGAAGATCTATCTTTGGACTGATCCTGAGAAAACAGAGTGTAGCTGCGATGCCCAGTAGCTGCCCTTCGACAAAGTAAAAAAAGGTCTGTTATCCACCGTCCTTAATTTAATGCATGGGCCATATCTACTGTTGGTAACTGTTGTATCAGCCCTGGAGGAGCAATTGGCGAGTATGTGGCCCAGCCTTCCGCAGCGGTAGCAGAACTCAGATATCCTCTCATACCGGCACCCAAACTGGATCTTTGCCTGGCCTTGGGAGATAGAAGCCCGGGATCAGTGGCTTGTGAACATCCACCTCAACCTTTACCCGTAGGTACTTGGTACAGCATAGACCCAAGGAGGCGTTAAACTCCACTTCAATCAGCTTACCTATGGATTGGCCTATTTTTGCCGCCTTTGTCTTCGTCATTCGATCCAGGGCACATTACCTAATGACTTTTGGGGATATGCTCTAGATAGAGCAATGTACTTATTGAATTTTGTTCCTTCTAAATCTCTTTCCAAGACACCTGTCGAATTGTGGATGGGGCGAAAGCCCAGTTTAAGACAGATCCACATTTGGGGATGTCCAGCACATGTGCATAGAGGGAAGACTGAGAAGTTGGAATCAAGATCAGAAGTATGCTTCTTTGTTGGCTATCCAAAAGGGGGAGGCTTGTTCTATAGTACCAGAGATAAGAAAGTGTTTGTGAGTACAAAGGCTACATTTCTGGAGGATGACTATATGAACAGCTTCAAGCCCGGTTGTTTTAGAAGAAATGTAAGATACTGACGCGGGACAATCCCAACAAGTACCTAGGACTGAGGTGGTTAGACCACAAAATACTAAACAGGAGACACCTAGTACACCTATGCCTCGTCGTAGTGGGAGGATTCTCAGGGCACCTGATATATTCATGTTCTTGGGAGAGACTTATGAAGTAATCCCAGAAGGACAAGAGTCTGATCCTTGTACCTATGATGAAGCTATTAATGATATAGATGCGGTTAGGTGCTATGAAAGAATATTTGTAGTCTATGTACTCCAACAATGTCTGGGAACTTGTAGAGGCGCCTAGTGGTATAAAAGGCATCGGGTGCAAATGGGTCTACAAGAGAAAGAGAGGGGTAGATGGAAAGGTTTCAACCTTTAAAGCGCGGCTTGTTGCGAAAGGGTTAACTCAGAAAGAGGGCATTGATGATGACGCCGGTAGCTATGCTAAAATCTATCCGGATTCATTTATCCATTGCAGCTCATTTTTCTTATGAGATTTGGTAAATGGATGTCAAGACGGCATTTCTTAATGGCCATCTTGAGGAAGACGACACCTCTGGTCTCGCGAATATCTGGTTCAGCCGATCTCTCTCCGGTGCGTGACAGCGCGTGGTCTCGCGTCCTGCTCGTCTGACGTCAGATCGGAGCTTCTTTGGTGGTGGGTTTTCTGTGGAGGCTTTGATGTATGGTGGTCTTCGCTGCTGGGTAGGGAGGGGTTGAGATCTCCTCCCCCTTGTTTTGGATTCGCCTCTCTTCTTTGTCGATTTCTTCTGGTTTTATAGTTTCTCAGGTCAGTCCCTCTTGCTCCTCTTTCTTCTTGCGCCTGAACCTGCTCATCCATGATCCTTGCCTGTGCACGTGTCTGATATGGATGGAGAGGATGGACGGGGATATTGAGTACGGTCTATTTTGATAGATTCAATCCTTGCTTCTTACCTAATCACGATCGGGGAATCGAATCTCTTTTCAAGCCACAAGCAAGCAACAACCGGTCCCGTAACTTCAATCGGGAAAAGAAGCTGGTACTGGTAATAGCAATAGCAAGCTAGAAAGCAGGAAAGCAAGTAAGCAAAGGCAACAGAAAGTCGTCTCTTGTTAGGAATAGCAGCAGGTGTAGGAGCTTCAGCTCTGCAAGACCTTGCTTTTTACCTCTCGTACTCTTAGAAGACTAAGAATAAGAGTAGGAGTTGAACAGCGCCGCACCTGTATTGCTTCTTTTCCCAGAATGTATCGTGAAAGCTCTCTTCTAGGCGCTTAGGTACATACATCCATACGAGTGAATGTAGTTACCTTACGAGGGCTAATCTACTGAAATTCAAACTAGCTCCTACTCCTAATGCTCAAGGACTATGCCAAGAAGAAGGAAGCTGATCTCCGCTCCGAAGCCTTGTGAAAGATAGCTATGAAAAGCATCTCGAAATAGAAAGAGAATGTTATTTGGCTACGCGCCTCAACTAGTGTTGTGTTCAAAGAAATCTCCTCTACGCCGCCAGACTTAACTATCTGATGGGAGGCCTAACGACTGCTCTATAATCCATTATTTGATTCAAAAGGCTCCGCTCCTGAGGACCTAGCCAATCCTTCTCTTAATAGCCTTAGGAGATCTTAATCGGAAGAGTAGTTTTCCGTCTTGCCATTCTTTAGATTCTTCCCGCCCCTTCTTAGTCAATCGGCAAGCCTCGGGAGAAAAATCCGTTACGTGCTCGTTAAGGCGTCATACTCTGTTAACATTATCTTTATCTTTGCTATTCCGCTCTCTGATCTCCAAAGCCATTTCTCTCTCTAAAGATTTTGGCGGAGGCCCCTCATCCGCTTTCCCTTACTAGTAAAGGGGCTTCTAGCCCGCTTATCTCTCCTGAAATCACTCCACGACTAACTGAGCTTGAAGCTACTTTCTTACTCATTCTATCTTCGAGAAGTCTATCAGACGAAGTTCTTCCTAAAACGGTCTCAGTTATGCTATCTTATCGCTATCCTAAACCCTATCCGCCTTCTATCGATAGTATACTTTTACACAGGGCTATGGTTTGGGCAAGCTCTCTAAAGACAGATTTTTTTATTCCCGGTAATAGAAAGAAGAGCTTATTAGCGGCTTCGCACCTTTCAGGCTTACCCCAAGGGATCGGGGACGGCCTAATTCTTAGAACAAGGAAGCTATTGCCTTACGGCAACCTTGTGTGTAAGACACTGGAGTAAACGGTATACGTAAGCTAGAACCGGGTTAACAAGAGGTAGCTTGCAATAGCTCACCGAACAAGAATCTCACCCCCTTCCCCTAAACCCGCTTATTAGTTTTCTAGCCCCCACAGATGCAGGTATCGAATCACCAACTACCAAGTAAGCAGTCTTTTCAGTCAGGAAGAGTCCGGCCTAGCCCGCCCTGTTCAGAGTGCACAATTGTTGGCAGACAGATATCTCACATTGCTTAACCAGCTTTCCTGCCGCTTGAAGTTAAGGGACCGGAGCGAGTGGAATTCTCACGAGAAGCTGCTCTGGTGCACGCACCAAGGCAGAGTAGACGCATAGCAAAGCGGGGCGGCCAAGAAAGAGGAGTGGGCGAGGGGCCCAGATGAAGCAAATGCATAAAGAAAGTATGGTTCGGCTCGCTTTATTGTACTAATAGGGGGTGCGCACTTCTTTCTTTCATTCAGGTGGTTCAGCTCGTAAAACGGATCAAGGGGTCAATCAGGGGGGGTCATGTGAGCAGTTCTAAAAGCCCTAACTATGAGTGTCAAATCCATGGTTGAGTATGAGATTGAAGAAAGCCCCTATTCCTAACAAGTTGCGGAGTTCTACCCACGGGGAAGAATAGGACTGGATCAGGTGTTCAATACGAAAGGCGCTCCCCACTCTCCCTCAAAGTAAAAATGAATAGAATCGTGCGGGACGAAGAAGAATGGGATGCCGGAGACCAACTCACTTCATGCATGATGAAGACCAATAGGATCACTTAATGCTCTCTCTATCTCTCCATTTATGCTTCCTCAAAACAAATTCCATGTGAGCAGTTCTGAACCCCATTCCGAACTCATGAGAAGAGGACCGACTCATCGAAAACACTCTATTTGTACGCCGGAGAGAGAGCACTTTTTCCTCTTCCGGATCTAATCCCCTCTCTTAACTTTTTCTAAGGGTCCCAGAAACGTATCTATTCCCGCCCGGATGAATGCTAGGCCAACCCAGTAGCTGGAGCAAGGAAGGCGGCCTATTCCAAACCCAACTCTTAGGCTTTTCCGAACTTCCCTTCGCCTTTCTGCCCGTGAAATCCTTTTCCTCTGCACCCGTGTGACCCCGGTTGTACCGGTCCACCCTCGCCTAGAAAGAGAACGACCTAAGAAGCAGGGGAGTCGGAAGCGTCGACCTTTTCTCTAAGAAAATCATCCCTTCCAGAAGTCGGGGTGCACGTATTAGCTCTAGAATGACTACGGTTATCCGAGTACTAAAAAGTTAACCTATTGGAAAAGTCCAAAGCATTTGGTGAAACTTTTTGCACAAGGGTGGGAGGTGAGCCAACAGGTGAACAGTGGGAGGAGATCAGGGGACTTGCAGTACTGGTTACTGCTATTGCTAGTGCGTTTGCTGTACTGACTTAGTGTACTGGTGTTAGTGGACTGACAGAGCGAGCTGGAAAAGGCCTTTACCGAGCCTCCAATACCCACTCAAGCTCAAGCCAAACAATCGACCCTAACAAGAGGAAGGGGCTTTGGGAGCCCTTATGCAGATGATAGGGGAGTTCTTATTGTCAGTCTAGCGTTAGGGGAATCTATTACGGAAACAGGGGTAGTATTATAAAGGGCTAATCAGATGTTGTTCCTCATTTTTTTTCATTAGTTTGTTGACGTAAATTACTAGGGAGAGGCTAAATCGTTTCCTTCTTTCGCTATTAGTTGATCTAAAGGATTTTTTTGTTATTGATTGCACCAGACTAGAAAAAAGGACAATAACCTTTTTACTAAACATAACATTACAAAGTAAACTAACAACTAAGTTAACATAAGCATTGAACACTTTAGACTAGGTTTTGGCCCATACATGCAAACATAAGAAAGAAAACCAAACAAAGATAGTTAGCATAGATAGGAGTCTATCTCCAGTAAGCACCGGAGTAGATCTCCACTAAAAAAAGACAAAGAACACCAGACATGAAAACAAACGTCTACAGACACTTATTTAATTTAAACCTTCTAAAACTAAAAGAGTCCGTCGACTCTTTTAGTTTTCTCGGGCACCAAGGCAGATTGCCTCCATGATCAGTGCCTGCTGCTCCTGGCGTAGTCCCTGGAGTCTTTCTTCTAGTTCCCGAATTCTTTGATGGCTTGCTTCCATTCGGGCTTCAATAGCAGCCGGGTTCACGGGGCCCCAAGAAACCATTTAACATTCTTCGAGTATTTCGAAGAGCATTTTCTACATTTTTTATTTCAACGTTAATTTCAGCAAGTCGCTGGGGAATGGCGATAATTTGAGCAGGGAGGGCCATGGCTTCTCGATATACACTGGTAGAAAACTCTTTTATGTTTTTTGTTTTTGTAGAGCACAAAAGCTTATCGAGCCTCTATTTATAGAGTGGTAGAGAAATTCCGCCAATGCAGTACGAATTGCATGGCTGGCACAATCTGACTACTATAACCACGCTGCCTGTATGAAAAAACAAACTTTGCAGAACCGTTTCACCTAATCGATCGTGGTGAGGATTCGGCGGGTCATCCACGTCACGCTAGGATTTGGGAAGGACATTTACGAGAGTGAGGTGAGTTTGAAGAGAAAGGATTTTTTTGCTCTAACTGGCTGTGAGCATGGGAATTGCGTTGCCGAGCAGAGGGCGGAGAGGAATTTGGTGTTGCAGGATTGATGACCGGGAAAGGGTTGATAATGTGTTGGTTTGTTTTAGCAGGTATATTGGTATGAATGAACATCTTATAGATATAGAATGTAGAAGAATCTCGCCATACGGCACGAGCAGTTGAGTACAGTACTATCATGCCTTTGTTGTGTGAAGAAACTCAAAAACTTGCGAAGCACGCACCTCAATCACCCTGCCTGTGTGAATTGAACGAACTGACAAGTACAACCAGCTTAAGCTGGTTTTCCACCTATTTGTGAGTGTTCGGCCATTTGAAGCAAAGTCTAAAGGACATACTCGTTGCCGATTTGGGGTTCTGATGGAAGATACTGCGGAGGTTATACACCAAGTACACACGTGATTCTGCTCTGGCAGAAGTGCACGCGCAATTCAGCTCTGGAAAAACTCCCTGAGGTCAAGAGAGAGATGAAGTTTATAGTCAACCTCTGCCTCTCAGATAGCTTTCTTTTCCAACACTTCTATGTGGGGATGGATGTAATATTAATATGATTGATAGTTTAAGTTTACTATTTGCAGTTTTCCAAAGTCTCAAATTTAGGGCTTGGTTCCGGCCTTGTTTCGTAGTGAATTTATGGATTTGAATACTTCTCACACTGAATTATAATTTGTAAATTCAACTTGACTTGTACCTGAAACAGAGAAAAAAAGTATCCAATTGAAATCCAGGCACTGTTTTCTATTTTGCGCTTAGATGTGCTCGGCAGATGCTAAAGCCAGAGCGTGATGGCAAGAGTTGATCGAGCGAATAATCACAGTTCTCAGCTATCACATTCAGAAAGACTACTGGCTTCACTCAATTAAATAAACTATACCCTTACAAAACTCCCACACAGTTGTTAAATTTTAATGTAATTCTCGACTCTATCCCTGACTGGGTGTTTGATTTCAGGCCCTTTCGAGGAGGGTATCCGATTGGTTAATGTCAGCCCGGCTCGCATGGACTTCCGGTGTTTCTTAGTTGACAACTGCATTGCAATTATAAGTTCTCTAGTTACTCCTGCACAAGCAACAGCAGTTATGGATCTGATTGAGGAGCGCTGGGAATGGGAAGAAAAAGGGAAGAGGAAAACCAAAAAAGACGATAGCGAGGGTTTATCCTTCTTCCCACGTCTTTTTGTTCGTTTTTTGTTTGTAGATTGCTGAGATCAGGTTTTCATACTTTTTAGTAGAAACCATTTTGGCTATTTTAAGAATATCATAAGATAAACTCTATATAGTAGTTATTAAGTCTCGCATGTAGTATTAATCCATCTTAGGCCGCGCCTCAGGTTGGCAACCTGCTCCCTGGGGACTCTCTTTTGGCTTTCCGAGCCCGTTCGGGATCTTTTATTGATTCCGACACCGTCTAATATAAGTGAGATTGGGTTAGTGTTCCGGGAAAAGATAAAAGGCGCTAAGAAAAGCTCTCTACTAACAGGAAGCGCGTTTCCAGGAAAGATCGAATGTTAACTAACGACATATTGTAATATCAGACAGCGTTCAGAACCAGCCCAGAAGGAGAAGTAAAAAGATGTGAAAACAGCTATGAGAAAGAAGCGAAAAATTATTGCATTAAATTATATTTATAGTCGGACCGTGCCACTCGTTCGACAAGTTACATCTTCCAGTGTTTCAACTGCTCTCCAATCCCCCAGTATCAGTATTTCGGCTGCTCAAGCCGGTACAGGTACAGAAGTGGCTACAACGGAGCAGCTTGCAAATGTCTTCCAAGAAGAATTACCCACCCTCCCCGATCCACCGGTTTTTGAGCTGGAAGAGCACATCCCCGAAGCAACCCCTATTGATCCATTTGAACTGAAACTTGCGGATGCCCTTTTTTGTATTATCCAAGATAATCCAATATCTAAGTTAGAAGATTTTGATGCAACAATGGTTGAGGATCTTATTCATTTAGGCATCATTTTTTTGTTAAAATCTTCCCTTTGAAGCCCTTCAAGGAATCTACCTCGATTTAATCATGTATGGGGCAAATTCATACTTTTTCCACTACTTTATTGAATTCAAATCTATCTATTGGAGAATTAAGGGAATTGGTATTCGTTCGTGTACTGATTGATTGAGCTCAAAGGCGGGAAAGGGAAGGTGCTCCTACACAAGGATCCTTACGAGGCAACTACCACCGGGGCTGTTGACGAATCAACAGGGACTATCTCTACCCATGGGGACACAGACAATAGCAGCGGGAGGAGTCAACACAGCGATTGCTAAGAATTAACTTGCTATTTTACGAATTAACTTAATTTAGACATGATTTAACAACGCAGACCCATCATGCTATTGTATTTCATATAAATGTAAACCCTTAAGAGTAGCCCCGTCCATGCTAGTATCTATCTAAATATGCTGAATCTGCTCCTAGCACTGAACTCCCACCTGCGTCTTCCATTCCATTGCTGGTACCCACTAAATCGAGACTGCTATTGTAGTAAGGAGTAGGCTTAGAGCCAGCAAGCAAAGTAAGGCAAAGGCCCTTTTTCATTTTTCTTTTTACTCTCGAAAGCACTGAAGAAATCTCTTCCAAACTTCTGGACCCCTTATTAAACACCCATTCAATTCACCTCCCACGGGGGAAAAACGCGTCTAATGTTATTGAAAAACTGGTGGAAAAGAATTCCACCGATCTCGAATTGCTATCAGATATGTATCGAAGTCTATAAACATTAGGGGCGAGCAGCCAATTTTTCGGACAAGCTGTACAAATCGTTTCCAACTTCTTCCGGTTAGACAGTCTTTCCAATATCTCCTTTCTCTAGTTGGTCAAGGGTACACACTTCTCTTTTTCAAATTTATTCTTTTTCCCTTTCCTTGTAAGTAAAAAACTAAGCCGAAAGCGCCGTTTCACCCCTATTCCCTCTAAGGCAGGGGTTGACCCTTCCCTTCGTTCCACTCATCCAGATTAGAGACATTGACTATAAGTACTACTTACAGCTTAACCGTTCTTGACAGTTCTTTTTTTCTTTTCTAGAGATCCCGCATATCAAAAAAACTAAAAGGAATGTGTTTTATTACTGTTCGAAGTCCAATCATAGGTATGTCACCTCTCATTCTTTCCCTAACTGCATTATACTCAGTATGCGTTCGAGTTAGTGATAACGCTCGACGTATACTGGATATAAATGTGCCGTGGCTTTCTTCTATACCCGTTAATCAGTGTATGGAATACTTGCCGACCTGGAAGTAAGTTCCATCATCGAGTAAAGGAAGCTCAAGCTTCTCAGTAATCCCTGATGAACTTTTTATCTTCCTGGTTACTTCTGCAATCACAACCAAGTTGGGATTGAGTCGTACTCAGGTAGTTCTTCCTCCGATAGTGTTGCAGAATGAGTATACGTATTACGCATACTCACCTCCTCCACCATCGGTGCAGTTTGGCTGGGTTCGCGCCTTTGCTCCTTACGTCAATCGGGTTTTGTCTATGGCCCAATTGAGCGATAAGTGGCGAGACCGCGAACTAGTCACAGCTCGGGTTTCCTCGTTGAACGCCGGCGCTGGTAAGCGACGGTTGTTTATCATTGGCAACTATGCGCAGCAGAGGGCTTACGCTCCCATTCATGATTGGGCGATGTCTATTCTTCGCCGTTTAACCACTGATGGGACCTTTAACCAGCTGCGTCCGCTAGATAGGGTCAAAGGACACGCACCTGCGTTTTCCTTTGATCTCAAGTCTGCCACCGATCGATGGCCGACTCTCTATCTGTCGACGCTGTTGGAGGAGATTTTTGATCCTCCAATGGCTACGTTAATTGCTAATGTTAGCCTCTCACTAGGTCGTATCCTAGTTCAGAGGCCTCTCGTGAAGCGTCCTTCTTGGATTGCTTTTATGACTGGACAACCATTAGGTTATCTGTCTGCTTGGCCTCTATTCTCCTTTTCACATCATTTTTTGGTGTGGATGGCGGCTGACCAGGTTTATCCTGGCTCTGTCTTTAGACGCTACGCTCTGCTTGGCGATGATATCGTCATTGCAGACCGGCGTGTGGCTCAAGAGTATAAGAAGCTCCTCGGTCTCCTTGGGGTTGAGATTTCCGATTCTAAATCGTTGTCTTCGCTCTCTGGAGCCTTTGAGTTCGCGAAACGGTTCTTTGTCAAGTCGGGCACAGTAGACTGTTCTCCAGTCTCTATGCGTGTCTTGACTCATTGCCGTAGCACTTATGGTCTAGTTAGCATAGCTCGCCTATATGGCGCGTCTTATCGCGTGTTATTGCGACTTGCTGGCGCTGGTTATAAAGTGCTTGGTCGCCTTTCCCCTCATCGGTTAACCGGTAGATGGGATAGGCTCCTTAGCGTGCTCCAGCTTCCGGCAGTGACCAACGGTCTTGCCTTAGAGTGGTGGTTTTCAGGTTATACGAAACCTTTAGATCCCTACTTAAAGGGGAGACCGGTCTGTTGGGTCAGAGAGAACTACTGTATGTTTAAGGACTTGCGTCCAGACTATAGTGGCCTCTCTGATGATGCTGCTCTTCTCGCTGAATCTACTGTTTTATTCTTTTGGATGAAGCAGTATTTGAAGTGGGTTAAGTGGTATTGCACTGTAGCTATAAAGCCAGATGTCACTCTTGGGGAGCTGTTAGACGCACCTGTGATAGAAACACAGACTCGTCGGCGGGATCGGGATGCAAATATGCACAGATTCGGCCGACTGTTTATGCTCTACCGCAAAGTGTGGATTTGGCAGAGGAGATTGGATAATCCTATCCCTTTACCGCAGCCCTCAAAAGAACTAGAATAAGGGAGCTATCAATTGAATGCCTACCTTCCCGCAAGGGCTTTCTAGTTCTTCAAGCTTCTCCGTTGAGGCAGGGCAACCCTCTGGGCTTTCTGGCCAATTGCCCTGCGAAGGGGCAGACCCGGGAATGCATTCCTTTCACCTCACCTTGGAGTTGCTGGTGGAGACAAGCAAAGTGCGAAGCCAACTGATTTACCTGCTATCAGTGCTGCTGCTCATGTTAGTTCTAAGCCCAGTTATGCAGGCTAAGGCGCCTTTATTAGTAAACTTTTCGAGCCCAAGCAAGGCATGCGCCTAGCAGACAGATAGAATACATTCTTACCTGTTTTCTCATAAGTTCAAGTCTAGACAAAGATAGATACGGAGGTACTGCAAACAAAAGAAGAATTAAAATCCGTTGGAATCCCCTTAAAGAAAGTGGTTGCTTCCCAAATAGCATAGAGAAAGAACGGGGACTTCGACTCCCATCCCAGTAATTAAGAAGAAAGCCCAGCAGGAAAATCCTTAATCTTTGCAGAGGTACCCCGGAAAGAGGGGACCAGTCCTGACTTGCGACTTTAGGCAGGAATGCCAAACTTCTTGGCTCAGCTTGGTGGATCAGGAGGCGAGCTGACCATTCTCTTCACAAAAGAGATTGGCAAGATTTTTGCTTTTATTTTTACCTCCCCTACTCCTAATAGGTTGCTGGGGGCGAGCTAGGACTCATTTCAAAGTAAGTGAATGGGCCAACCCAAGCACATGTCCAAGAGTCATCGAAAAGTGGGTAAAAAGTCTTCCACCAGGTGAAAGGCAAGGTGCAGTCCAATTCTCTGATTTCAAAGTGGATGAATGTGCTAATTGAGAAGGAGAGGTTTCATAACCAGTGAATGGCTTACCGATCCAAGTTTACCAAACCACTAAATTTATTGCATCAAAAAATCCCGGGAAAAGAAAACTTTTCTAGTTGATATTTAACTCCCCAGTTCTAAAGCAGCAAGCAGATGGCTTCAAACAAAGGCTTCAGACGGCAGAAAGCCTATTATGCCTAGCGAAAGTAAGCCGGGCTGGATCTGAAAGACCTAAACCAAGGTAATGTCTTCAAGAGGTCTCATTCACCATCAGGCTATTTCAGTAGATCGTTCCACTCTAGCTTATGTTATACTTTCGTTCCACTTTGTTGATCGTTGTAGAAAGAAGGAATGATTGAGGTTGGGAAAACCCTGCCGAGAATCGAGAGATGGGAGGTCACCGAAGCTACCACCATCAGACTAGCACTAGAGAAAGGGTTCTCTCAAGATCCTTAAAAATACAGATTAGGGCATCGGTCGGGTCCAGAACAGGAGACGACGGTTTCCCACTCTCTTGATGAATCTGTTCTATATTTATAACCATCTTATATTCATATTCTTTGGCTGTGGCTTAAGGGAAGGGTATGCTTCAACAGATGAATCCGCGAACCCGGATGCTTTATCCAATCCCGTTCTTCCTGATGAGTCTCTTCTGTCTATGCCCTTTCTTTTAAAAAGCTGGTTCACTCCATCCATAAAAGTTCGATGCGGAAAAACCTTTCTCTTACGTAAAAACAAGAGTTGGACCCTGAGAGAACTCAGTGCAGAGAATGAATCTAAGTTCGATGGTGATGTATGGAATGCTCGGGCATTGATTGAGAAGGAAAGGACACTTTATGAGGCGCATCCGTTCTATTAGCATTAGCCGCTGATCCCACAATGGAATGGACTCGGCGATGAAATCTCTTTCGTGAAAGAGTTGTTCGATTACCAGTGCAACCCTTATATCTCCGATCAAGGAGCAGCGGATCAATCACTCGTTCTCTCTTGTGAGCTTGACCGTTTTACCATCTATCTTTCCGCTGTCGGCCAAGAACACACGACCGCACACAGAAGCTTAGGTCCGGGATGATAAACACTGACTGACAAAGAAACGTGCTTCACACGAACGGGCACGGCTGAAGGATTCAAAAGGCAACGTCGAAACGCCTATTTCTCTATTTATGCTGGACCCAACTCTTTATGCGGGGCCCCTTCCTTAGTTAGCTGGGCCCGTAGCCGTGGACATTAAGGGGACCTCACCAAAAAGGACCTCACAGAAAGAGCATGTCTGCTTTTTCAACCTAGGAATAGGAATTTAAGGTATAAACTAATAGGCGGGGCGCTAACTCGAATGCTTACGAGAATGCTGCAGGTGAATCTGCACCTGCTGGAACTTAGTCAGATGGATCCGGAACTGGACGAACCAGAACAGCATCATATATAACTCAATCTCCTGCCTTCGCCTCCGATGCTACCTCAACTCCTGCTTCCACTTCCTTCCCCTCTTCCGCAACCTCTGCCTTCGCTCGGGTAATGCATTTCCCCGGACGGACTGGGACCAGATGCTTCTACGTTGGCTGAGCTTGGTTCACCTTTACTCACCTGTAGTAACTGTTTACGCGGTCTATGATAAAACTACGGTGAGTGACCATCCTGTGCAAGCTTTTGATGGGCAAACAATGACTTGTGAAACCATTAAGCTCCTGGTGGGAATAAAAGGCAATGCCCCCCCTAGTAATTTCTTTCTCAATGGTAGGCTTAGCCTTTATTAGCTATCGTTCTTATACTTTCTTCCTTATAATCTAAGCAAGTAAACTACCTTCCCTCAATCAATCTTATCTTTTCCGGCTCCATGTATTTCTTGACAGAAGTGGTTTATTAACAACTTATTCTATTGCTTCTCTTTTCCGGGATGGGTTTGTCCTCTCGATGGATAGAGGAGAGTAAGTGTTTGTTAGCTCTGTTGGTTCGTTTGTAGATAGCTCCTTCGCGGTTGATTAGCCCATCTGATCTTAGCTGATTAGCTTATTTCCTTTCCTCAATATCAGTTGTTAATCAATCCTGATTCATTCCTTCTTGATTCCTTCCATAGGTTAGCTCTTCTCTCCGATGACTGGGTTGAGTCTAGCCCCGCCTGGATGATTTGCTCGGCCTGGTACGTAGGGGGAACACGCCTTAGTAGGTTGAGTCTTGCTTTCTTTCCAAGCCTTTCATAACTGCCAGATTTTCCATAGGTCCGGCTATGATGAGGCAGAGCCTACCGAAGGGCCCTCTTTTGCCTTTTTTGTTAGGCGGGACGAGACTAGTCTAGTTGTTCGTCTATCAGGGGTCCTATATAAGTATATACATAGAGGTTTCTAAACGAGAAGAAGTATGCTTTAATTACATCAATATAGAACTTTCATATGAAGCTTCCGCTAAGGAATCAAGTAAAGTAATCGGTTGAACGCGGTCTAGGTAGAAGTATTCCTGTTCCTGCGTTGTGCCGGAAGTCTTTAAGACTTTCTTGATGCGGAGTAGCTATTGAATATAATAAAGTTCAGCAGTCCAGGCGGGAGGAGTCAATCTGTAATTCCCGTAGTTCCATAGGCAGGAAGCGCATCAACGAGTTTCCGTATCTCGGCAGTAGGGACCGAACTTCAAGCAATAGGGATCAGTGTTCAAGGCTAGGATCTATTTAATATGAATAGTAAGTTGCGCACCCGTCAAGCAGTTATCACTCCAAGCAGGACTCTTCTATGGATTAGTGGGAAGGCGCAGGATAAGAGAAGATTCGTCTATCTAAGTTGCTGACGAGCCAGTACTGCCCTTCGCTTTGACTAAGATAAGGGGCAAGCAAAGTTTCAACTCGCAATCCATTCCTACAGAACGGAGAAAGGTTATGCAGGCGGGTGTTCATTTGCAGTTGCTGGTCGGGGCCGTGGGGATGGAAAGAAAGATGAATAGTTCGGTTGGCCTTGGCCGGAGATGGAGACAGAGGTGGGTAGGTAGAGAATACCTAGAGACAACTCTCTCTAAGCCCCTTTCAAAAAACCCCTTCCCCGTACAAAAGCAAAAATAACCCAACCCAATAGTTTCGCTACCTTCACTACGTGAACCCCTTGAAATGAGCATTATTCGGCATTCTATTTTAGGCCGAGTCAAGCCCATTTCTTACCTACAAGCGCATACGACTTACTGTAGCAAAGACAAAGACATAGATCTCTATCCCCGCTATGGAAGTTCCACTCGGCCTAGCCATGAAGGAAGGTCTCTTGCTGTCGAAGAAGTATGCCCTAGCTAATTAAGAAAAGCTAAGCTGATTCCATCCCATGGGTCCGTCCGAATGCCGAGAGGAGGAGGACTCAGGATGCGAGAACCCAGACGGAATGGACCCAAGGTAACCCATTACCTCTTTTAGCAGAGAATTTAAATTCCGTAGCCAGCCTACTTTAGAAAGAAAGGCACTTACATCCTTAACTTCGTTCTTTAGCAAGCAAAGGAATAGCAATTAGAAATAACTTGGATAATAGGTACTCTCCTAGCCGTCAGAGTAGTCGCTATGCCGAGCTGCCCTTATTGTCTTCCTGCATTTCCTGTCTTTTCCTACAGGCCAGGACGTCCCTGCGCACTTTCTTTAAGAATAAAAGGACCCCATCAGAGGGAGTGACATGAATCCACGTCGACCTTATTGATTTTCAGTAATTGCCTTAAACGGAATGAACCACGTGGGCGCCAACCATGGATAGTCAAAGAGGGAATCTTCACCATAGTAAACGTAACCTGCCATAAGTCTGCATTTTCCTTAAATGTCTACCATAGAGAGAAGACACGTGTTGCACTCTGGCTGGCAAAGACTCTCTCAAAAAAAAGAAACTTTTCCGTGGATTTTGGAAAGTAACTGACGCAGCGTCCTATATAAAAAAAATATAAAAAGTATAAGCCCTTCTCTCTCAGACCATCACCGATCTCCTGGCTTGTGAGAGAGAAAGAGGGAAGTCCGGTAGCCTGCTTCTTTGTTTACGTCAGTCCCTAAACTCTTTGAAATACTCCCATGGCCAATCTATGAAAAAAAGCCTTTACGCACCATTCCTCGCTGAAAGGGAGGGGAGCGCCCGTATCAAGAAGAAATGATGGAAAAGCTTCGCCGCAGCAGGAAGAAGGAAGAACCACCATGTCAAGATTGGCCTCCGGTCGGTAAAAAAGAAAAAGAGCATACCTTACGAGGGGGGACTCATTCATCACCCCAATTGGTCCGAGAGCACCCTGCGCCCCATCCATTGCCTTTCCCTTATCGGCCTTCTTAGTGAAGGAAAGAAGGAGGTAGAGATGCGGAGAGGGATGTTATGAGGGCTCACTCTGGAAGCCGATGAAGATCGTCCTAGCTCAGCGTCGGTTGAAGCATGAATGGTTGACTCAAGCCGAAAGCCAGGTGTTTACGATAGGTGGCCCGAAAGCAGAACAGAAGTCGCCAGCTTTCATTGGCGGGAAGCTGACTGAGGTCTTCCTAGTTGACGGCAATGGTCAACCTGTCACGACCGTTGTGGGTCAAATAGAATTCATCCGATATGTTCCTTCTATTTGTTTCTTATCCTCCCATAAGATGGATAAGATACCCATATTGTGGTATCGGCCGTACCTACCTAGCTCCTCGTTGGTCCTCTTTCTCTATCTATATTTATATATGCTAATATATATCACCAGAGGAAGAAGAATTTATTCATTTCTTTATTTATGCATTTAGGCAGGGGAAGCAAAATAACTCTATTTTAAAGTACAGTTCAGATCATGCAGATTCAATAAATAGCAACAGTATCCATGAGAGTGCCGACTCATACTAACAACTGGAGGGGTTGACTCCGGGATAGCCAGGCTTGGTTACCTCGTTGAATGGCCCTTGAATGCCGTCGGAGTGAATGGGATTCGAGGAACCTAGATAGGTCTCAGGAAAGGCCCGGTCTGTAGTTCCCATGTCCCCATTGGGGAGACAGAAGAACGAGGAGATCACCCATCGCTCATTGAATTGAAGAAAGAAGCTCACTCAGGAAAAGCATCCACCCTTATTGAGCTACTTGAGCTACCAGGGACTAATCGGTATACCTTCCCTATTGGATAGACTAAATAAGTTAGTTAGCATCTCTCTCCTAGGATCGAGAGAGGGGGTCGGTCTTTCTTGTCTCTAAGGGTTTTCCCAATACCAGCAATCCCGAGAATAACGTTAGTTAAGAGCACTAATATTAGTAGTATCAATACCGAATGGTCTAAAGCACTAAGGCCTAGCAGGCAGAGTAGGGTTATAGGGAAGCCCCTCCATTCATAAGTGCTAATTCCTCTAGAGCCAATCCCAATCTCTCCTTTACCAGTGTATAATAATATAAGTAGGTAAATAGTTAAAAAATATAAGACTCAAAGACTTCAAGGGCTCTTGCTATCACTGATAGCAATCTCCTTCCAAGCGAGCTTGCAGGCCATGTGCTTGCCTTGGTTCTCCTTTCTTATCCTAATGCTTGCGAGCCTCTTGCAGTTCTCGGGTAAGATTTATAGTAAGTCCATGTACCCGCCTTGGCCTTTCCTTTCTGTATGGATGGGTTTAGGAGATTTATCGCTAGCTGGCCCCTGAAGGTTCTTACTTAATTTATTTCGCTTGCTTCTCCCTTGAGTACTTTACTTTGCCTCTGCTAAGAAAAAGGCCTAAAAGTGCGTCTTGATAGGAGTATCCATACGAAGGGTCTATAGGATCGAATCCAATTGCAATTCCATTTCCTCTCTCTTCCCTGAAAGAGTAGTCTATCTATTTAGTATATCTTTCCCTGGTAGGGGGGCTGTAGATATCTTTTCTTTAGGGCTTTCTCTTCCCGGCGGCTGCTTTGTAAGAATACTCTAAAGAGGGGTTGTGCATATGCTCTCTCTACAGCCACTCTTAAGCCATCAGGAAAGGAAGAAGCTGATTCTAGGTCAACTATCCATTGGGAGTGCCCTATAAGTAAGTAGGAGTTCTAAGCGAATCTCATAGAGCTATTGGGAGTTCTCTGCCATCTTATATATGAATTATTCCCTGCGAGTCCAGTTGAAGTAGCAGTAGAAGTAGTTGTCCCAATTGTGGGAGTATCCGTACGAGAGAGGGCTTTCTATTCTGTGGATAAGTCAAAAGGGGTATGTTCCAGCAAGCAAGGGGCAATTCTATCAGTTAAGATAGTTTTCAAGTTATCCTATTAGATGACTTAAGGAAATGAAAAAGCGCTTAGGCATAGATTCCCGCAAGTAGGTTTTAGGGCAAGCCCGGAGTCCCTGAAGTAAGCCAGGTAGGATAAGAGTCGTGGATACGATGTCTAAGTGTCCACTCTTACTATTCCTCCCATTTATACCAAGACCCCTACTCCCGCTCTAAGGAGCTAAGGATAACGATCTCCTGGCCATCCAGTGGCAGTTGCATTTCCAGTTTGAGTTTGAGTGCTATGCCCATCCAATTCCAGGACTAGGGTTTTCTAGTGGCAGACCCTGTTATTGCAGTTTCAGTCCCTCTACCTTACCACCTCAGTGACTACGTACCAGATAGATAGCTCTTCTCTTCCACCACTTTCTCTTTGACTTTGACTAAATATAGTAATAGTAATCAAATTCTTCTTGCTTACTATCTTTTATATAGTAAGGTAATTACTATATTATATACTCAATTTAGCAATGCAGATTGATTACTATATCTAAAACGCAATTAAGACTATTAAAAGTTGTTCATAAGAAAGCGCTTTGTAAGCCCTGAAGCACTTTTTCGATCTGTGTCTGCAAGGGCAAAAGCGTATTCCGAGCTAGTTTCCTATCCAGTTAAAAGAGAAGCCGATCCTATTTCAGTGCCTGTTGAAGTTGGAGGTGCTTTCGATGCTAAGCCCTTATCGAATCCCCTACATATTAAGTGCTAAGGTCAGACCTTTTGTCAACCATTGGCCAGCCTGTACCGTATAGCTAGTCTTTCTTCAAATGGTGGATACCTGTGGGGGACTACCCATAATCGCGTTAATAAGGAACGTAACGATCTAAGGGTTTTTTCCCGCTTAAAGAGCTAACTATCTAAAGGCCTAGGTAAAGGTCTAGAGCCAGAGTAGGCAAGAGCAATCCGGAGAAAGCTTTATCCATTTTTAGTTGCCCTCCAGTCATTGTGCTGAGTTCTAAGTGCTTCAATTCGATATCCAGTTGAGCCAATTGCATAAAAAAGGTCAAACTATCCTGTTGCAGGCTCTTAAAACCGGTGAAAGAGACTCAAGCAATCCATCATCAGGCAACTTTTAAGTTGGCAAAGGCAAGACAGCGAACTCTGTTTTAGCTAGTTTATTTGCAAAGCCAGTTGTTGGAGTCTCATTCCAGGCAGTCTTAAGTTCTTCCAGTTCATTGGTAAGCTCCTCCAGTTGAAATTTAAAGCCAAGCCATATAGCTTCAGTTCGAGTTGTCTTTGCTTATGCCTTCCTTTTTCCATTTTTGAGAAAAAAGCTAAGCTTATCTAATGAAAGGAAGGGGGAATTCCCTTCCAGCCCCAATCGACTCCCTTCTCGTTGCGAGTTATCTTTCAGTCCTTGGGATAGGATAGATGCAGTTGCATTTCTTCTCTTTTCAATTACTTTCCTTTCCTAAGGCCTTCTCTTCCATACGCCCTAACGATCTAAGAATCTCCAGACCAGAGCTACTCTTATCAATGCTTTGATGGCGGACTAGGTGAGTTCCGTTTCTTTACCTGGGAAGGCTGACGATATAAGACTGTTCAGTCTCTCGTTTTCTAGTGCAGGTATTGCCCGTATCAGTATTCCCATTGATTGAGTACTTTCTAGGGGCATTCCTGCAAGACGTCTAGGGGAGGAAAAAGGCTTAGCCTAAAGCTATAGCTATGGGTTTAAAAGTCTGCAGCACTGGCAAGATTCTATGGTGTAATAAATTCAATGGCTTCTGAGTCTGAGTTCTCTGATGGGATCCCTGGGCGAGAATAGGTTGCATACCAGCCGAGTTACTTGGTTCCAAAGGGGTGAAGGTCTTTTCCAAGGTCTCACTCTGGATCATCTGACAAGAAAGCTAGGGAGTTTGAAAGTGCTTTTCTCTCCTCAAGTCTTTCCCCTTCTGAGAAAACAGGATTAGGATCAAGGGTTGGTCGAGTTAATACTAATACCTTTTCTTGCCCACCTTAAGCTTATAACCTTTTTCGTATAAAAAAGCAGAGTTATAGAATCTATAAGATTTTTTTTAGACTAAACCCATTGATAAGGGGAATCTTACAATGTTGAATCCAATTACTGTAAAATTTAGCCCTTCCTTCGCCTCTTCTTCTTTTTGTGCCACATTCAAGCGGTAAGAAGACTCGCTTAGCTTTCCCTTATTTATGGAATGGGATTGATGCTAAGGAATCCCCTACTAATCGAAAGAGGGGATTCAAAAGTGTCTATTCTATCTTCCAAGGTGCGAAGGGCAAAGGAGACAGAGGAAAGAAGGAGCAGCTATTGAATCCGTTCGTATCCGATGAGTATGAGTACGAGCTCTCAGCCTAGGCACTCTGGGGTGAATTACCGGTGCGAGAAGGGGAATTCATGCTATTTCCATTTCTTCACATCCCACCCAACCCAGCTATCTTGTCTCGTAGATAGCAAGGTCAGTCGATTCTTGCTCATTACAAGGCAAGGAAATTCCTCCTTCCGGCAGTAGATTCGGGATCTAAAAGAGATTTTCTATGCCACTAGAAAGCATCTGGCTAGGAATCCATAGAGTTAGCTGCCAGTTCGATCCCACAGCTTCATGCCCTTCTTTAAAGGCAGAGTTTCATTGAACAGCTGATCTTGGACTTGGACTTTCAATCATTGAGTTCAGATTCAGTCAGCTTGGCTTTTTTCTTCAGAACCTTGTGACTTTTCAGCTACCCTTGCCTGAAAGCGGAAGAGGGGGGCTACTCCCCTGGAATGGATGATTTCACTCAATGGGCAAGGCAGGAGCGGTATAAGAGAAAGACGTCAGTGCTGCTTTTGCTGTTACAGAATCTGGTCTTAGCTTAGCTGCAATCCTTCCCGCTGACGTTCGACTAGCTTTCCTTTCACGTGGTTCAGTCTTGGTGTGAACAAAAGGCGTAAGCGCTGTTCTCTCGTTCCGGCTTAGCCTACCATGGGAAGGGACGCGCGGTGGCAGTAGGAATGGATTTGGTAATTATGTTAAGACAAGAGAGGATCCGTTCGCATACGAGTGATAGCAGTCCCTTCTCCATAGGAATGTGATCATAGGATGATTAACCCTTTAGCTATTCATCTTCCCCGGCCGGGCTTCTCCAAGAGCCGATTGGGGGCTTTAAATTCTTTTCGCAAAGAGGCGATTTGATCACAGCTGAACCGGTCCACTAGAATGGTTGGAGCTGGTCTCTGTCTCAGCTAGCTGCAGTAATAGGAACTCAAAGCCTCGTCATCCGCGGAAAAGAAAACTCTTGCGTAGCCTTCATACCTTTGTCATTGAAGTAACAGAACCTCAATAGGCTTCCGGCACAACAAAAAGCAAAGGTTCCCAACCAAACTCTCTTCTATATAGCTAGGTCTGTCAGTTGATGTTATGTTACGCAGAGCCAGAAGGCATGAAACAAGAAAGCTTAGCGGGATAGCAGGAAAAGCAAGCCCAAAGGAACCTTAATGACCAATCACCACTAACGGACAGACCCGAAGCTTATGAGAACGTAGTGACCCGGAAAGATGAATAGAACCGAACTAGCAACAAGAATGGCCAATGGGAGTTTTTGAAGAGAACCCATGATTCTGAAGATGACAAAGAAAGCGTTGATTTGGGATCTTATTTCAATTGTATCAGTCATTACATGCAAACGGTATATGTGACATGATAAAGTATCCTCAATCAATCTAATCTACGAGGTAATGTGTTACGGTGTCACTACTTCTAGAATCTAGAGGTAGGCAAGATGGTACTGAGTAGAAAGAAAGAACTTCATGGTTCATCAAATATTTTGTATTGGGCTTGGAGTAGCTCTGTCTATGAAAACCAGTATCTAGTGTGGCCGTTGGAGATTTAGCCTGCCTTCCCTTACTCAAATAGGGCTTTCCTTTTTTCAAATAGGGCTGACTCGCAGCAAGTGCAATTGATGGTTCTTAACCCTGTTAAAATGTTTAAATCTATCTCCTCCTCGCTATGCTCGGCTCACTCAATTCCTTACAGTCGACTAGCTGTGTGCTCTTCAATCCAGCCATTCCTGCCATTGAAGAAGACTGAGACTTGAGGCAAAAAACCCCCGTTTATGACCCGCTTTTGGAAGTATAGCAAGTGTGCCGGAAGTGAGAAAGGCTGCTTGATTGCAAGAAAGAAAGCTGCTAAAGCAGTAAGATCTATTGTATATGATGTAATGGATGGTCGGGCTCAACAGCACCTCTTCACCCCTCTAGGTCGTGGCCGAAAGCTCATACAGTCGAGTTACTTCGAAACGGCTGAATGAAGCCCTTTTTACCATGTTCAGCAGAGCGGAGGGACGCATTCCTCTTCATCACGCTAACAGCCTAAACTCTTCCTACCTTTGAATCATTCCTATGGCCCCTCTTTGATCCAATCAATAATTAAAAAAAGAAGAGAGCCAAAGAACCTACTTCTCTTAACCAGAAATGCGATTGGGAATGAGTTACTTCAGGTGCAGCCGAAGAAAGAGCAATGTGGCAAAACAAGTAATGCCATCTAACTCGACTGTATAGAAGAGCAACTGACAGCCTAGTTCTATTTCTGAGAGATAGCTGGTATCGAAGGTAAAGTTTTCCCGCAAGAGAGCCCTCGTTCTATTCGGATTTAAGCCAAGGGGAATCCACCTTCCCACATATGATTTTTCTCATTAAGCCCATCTTAGGTCCGGGAAGTGGAGTGACAAGAGATGGCCCATATGATGTTTCCAAACACCTGCACTTAAGTCCTCGGCTTCCATTCCATTAGTCGATTAAGCCAGCTCGTTTGGCAGTTAGGCGGGCAGTGTATTAGTAGTTGTAGTGGCCAAGAGAGAGCGATTCTCGGTAGTAGTGTTCTTTTCAAACCCATGTATGTATAAAGTATTCCAAAGCAACTAAGTGCAGAGGAACGCGAGGTAGTGAAGAAGGCGAAGGTAGACCCACAGCGCCCTTCAGACCTTGATGCCTGCGTCTCTTACTTAGTTTCTTAAACCTTAGTAATTCAACATGGGACTAGGCTTGCTGGCGACAAGACTTGGATGAGCGGCCGGATTAAACCCTTGGTAGTAGTGTGCTTGTGGGGGGCACGTAGAGGATAGATTGTAGTTGGGCGGGATAGCAGCTCTCGAGTAGTACCTCTAGATTGGACCTTCTCTTGAATGCGTTTGGGATTAGAGACCCCAGTCCTCGACCTCTTGGGGCATACGGCTTGTCTTCGCATCTGCACGATAACTTCTCGGAAGAAGGGGTACTTGCTTAGGAGGCATTAACGGGTCTTATTTTCAGCACCTTACGTGCTACGGGTGATAGCCTTTTCTTGTGTAGATGCCAAACCTCTGAAACTTTTTCTCGGGAACAGCCAGCCCGCCCCTTTAGTGATTGGGGGACAGACAGGACACTTGAGTTGGACCCGCAAGAGCAGCACACATTTATTTGCCCTTAGACCTTAGCTATACAGCTGTCCTTCGACTCTATTGTATGGAAGCTGGGTTCACCGAACCTAGACCCGAAATCACTTACATAAATGAATCTAATCTCTTACTTATGGCTTGGCTCGAGCAAGTACCCTTCTTTTCTAGTCTGCAGAATAGAAACCATATGGATTCTATTCTGTGTATTAGTGATAGTAGATTTGGATCTATCTTTCGTGAAAGGGGAAACGCAGTGGTAAAGAAGCATATCCGCTGTGAACAAGATGACTTAAGATCTTTGATTTGCTCTTTGTTCCTACCACTAGGTAGTGCCGTTCTTCTCTACTGCTCGAGACCCATAGTTGGAAACATCTATTCATGGAGCTCGTTATAGGAAAATCCCCAATTGGAAAAAATTATATAGGTAGAGCCTTTCATCCATCCCCGAAAGAAAGCACTTGAGGGAAGTGGATTTAGTGTTTCGATCGCTACTCCATGGCAATCAGTCCTCTCTTCGAAGACTAAAACTTCTGAGAGTGATAGATAGAAAGGCTGGGCGGAATGCCTTTTGGGATTGGAACCGTGAGCCCGGGCGGTACAGCTAACTCGATCTTTCGATCGCCTCATTAAGTAGAAGATCCCACGTACTATCCGAAAGGCGGATTCCTCTTAGTCTTCCGCTTTTTCTAAAGGGAGTGAAAAGTCACCCAGTTCACGGTGAGCCGAGGGTTAGGGGAAGAGGTCAGTCCTTTTGCTCTTGTTCAACTCGACTGTGAACCCTGTTCATGGTTGAATGTGAAAAAGAATAAGAAGCGGTCTTTGGTCTTCAGTGAAATGACATGGATCCCTTTAAGAAGAAGTAAGCTCTAATCACTCTACCTTGACACCCGAGGGGAGACAACTCAACTCAATAGGTAGAGTAAGTGCCCTATTGGCTATGGGTCAGGAACGGTAATAAGGCTGACGTTCGACTAGCAGCTTTCACGTGGCGAGAGGGAGAAAGAAATAGCAAGTACTACTCTTTCTCTTTGAACGAATCCGAAGTTCGAAGGGGAGATTGATTTGAACCTAAATCCTTGGATCGCCCATGTGTCTATGAAGAAGAGCTTTTAAGCTAAGCCACTTCTTTCGCCTTTAGCTTGACAGTAGGAATGTGATCTTTGCCTTTAAGCTTTGAGCTTGGCAGTCTAATCTATAGAACCGGATAGGCCAGGCCAATTAGTTAGTGTGGTTCGATAGCTTTTTCTCTTCTTTCATCAGTTGCCATTGGTCCTGTCGTATTAAAGGCATGGCCTTGTGTGAAGGAAGAAGACGGCGCTATCGAATCGCGAATCCGCATTAGCGCAAATCCGATCTTTTCGGGGTTGAAGGAGTAAGCGCAGCTATTAAATCCGCATCTGGCTTGACTTGGCTTGGCTAGAAGGGACGAGCGACAGAAAGTCTTCTTTTTCTTAGTCTTTTCGGAGTTTCGATTCCGCAAAACCTATAGGAGCAATAGACGGAGTTAGTGTAGTATAGCTGTTAGTAAGGCGTAGAGCAGTAGCGGTCAACACTTTTCCTGTTACAGAATCGACTCTGAACGCTGTTCATGGCACGGTTAGCGGTGAAAAAGAATAGCGATTGTTGAATCAGTTTGCTCTTTCGACTGTGATTGCTCTTGTGAAGCTCTGAGGTGAGGATTCTAAACCTTTAGGAGTGAAGGCAAGATCCGACTTTCAATCGAGTGAATAGCAGGCTTGTAGTTGAATCGAGATTGGCGATTAGTACAAGATCGAAAATCTTTCTCGCAGCTCGTGCTTTAAAGCGAACGAATGGAACTAAACTACTAGCAATCTATGGGAATGATTAAATAAGAAGAAACTCCGATTCCTCTTGGCGGCACTCTGCTCATGGTTTTGTTTTAAGGTAAGGAAGTTGAATGTGAACTCTTCTTGGCTGTTAGCTCAAAGGGAGTGAAGCCAGTCTATCCATCATAACATAATATAGGCTATCAATCATAAGAAAAGTACGCCCTCTCTCTTGTCAACGCTGAACTCATGGTCGAATGTGGAACAAGGAAGAAGCATTCTTAGCTGCAGTTTCCGTTGAAGGAGTCAGCGCGCTGGAAGTCTTGTCGGCCTAACCTAGAAGTACCAAGGGTTCATTCAATCTATTTTGTCTTTCAAAATCCTGTGCTGTGCAAACTTCATGTGTGGTTTATGCGTCCCTTTCTTAAAGGACCCTTCGCCTATCTATTTTCTATTAATAAGTGGAAGCCCTTCGCTCCACTTCCTTGAACTGGCGAAAGGTGCACCAAGCGTCCTTCATTCGAAAGCGAAAGCGCGGATGGTTGCTCTTTATTTCCAGCTTTAAGTCAGAACTTTAGAAAGATGAATCGTCGGAAATGGCCAACACTTTCTGGTACATAGCTGCCACCTCCGCATCTCCGATAACAATATCGTAACCCAAGATAGCATAGGCAGTAAACCCGGATCCACTAACTCGGTACTCAACCACACGGTGTTGTGGTGTGCTAGAGTGAATAATGTGCAGGAACTGTAGAAACCAAGTGGTTGTCCCGTGCCGAACGCCACCAAACAGTAACCTTCTCGGCGATGGGCC
Organism: Euonymus europaeus; assembly: GCA_963580455.1. NCBI lineage: Eukaryota > Viridiplantae > Streptophyta > Magnoliopsida > Celastrales > Celastraceae > Euonymus > Euonymus europaeus. Next base: position 528,076 of record OY756973.1, on the reverse strand, counting down.
TTAGCTCTAAACATATTGGTTACAAGCCCAGAGCCCACCCAAGCAGCTGTAACAGCGGAGCCGAATACACCGATTAACATCTTTCCAAGAAGCCGGGATGGAAAGGTATAGATTTCGGCTTTGAGATCAAAACGCGAACCAATTATTAACACTAAAAAGTCGAGCCAATGGCTTACACTGATCGTAGGTCCCATCCATGGGGATCAACCCAAGTGTATCCATGGACTGGTCTCAATAAACACAGTTTCCGCTGTGACGGGATTTCAAACAGCAAGAAAACTAAAACTCCAATCCCACGCGTACTGCAATTTCCTGCTTTGTTTGGAGGGCTGCGGGAATGGAATAGGCATACCAATTTGATGATTGGAACATTTTTCGCCATAGCTATGTGAAGCTATACGACTCAGCTCTATTTTGAAAGGCTTTTTTTCGCTATTTCCTCTCCCGCATTCGTTCTTTTCCAGAAGGATAGGGTAGTGTACCCCCCTTTCACCACTGTTTTCACCCGCGGAGCTCTGCTCGATCGCCGAAAGGACGAATCCCGGTCGTTCACGCATACAAATGCCTTCTTGCAAAAAGCATATTTATCTCGATCCGCAACTATAGAAGGATCTTGAATTGGCTGTACCCCCACCAGAGAGCGGGTAGTTCCTTTCCCACTCGGTCTTGATATGCGTGAAATTTGAATGAAGGACTGACTCGAACAGATCAAAGGCCCCTGAGCTCAAAAGGAATGAATCAGACCTTTACTTGAATAGTGAAAGACGTATAAGCACGTAGACTGACTACACTAGTAGTTACCCAGTATTCACCCAGAAGGAACAGGGGAAGGAGGGCGGTCCAATCAATTTCTATCAGATTGAGAGCATACCACGTCTGTGTCGAATCCTGTGTTTTAAAAGGGAGTAGCCACTTGGCTTTTCCGAAGGTAAACTTCCTTTGTTTGATTGAAAACCAGTCTCGTCCATTACCATTAGTAGCGGGAGAACGAAACGAATTCCGATGCGGAACAAAATCATCCAGCCACAACGAAATCAGAGGATTCTACTTTTCCTATTGATTTTGAACCTCGCATAGATCACGCCGACCTACCCACCCCGTGTGTGTGGGTGCCCAGTTCATCTCAGCCAAAGTTAGGAACCTGACTCAACCATGCCGAAAAGCAGTTCTCCATCCTCCATACCCTCCATTTCTTCAATATCTGTTACCACTAATTGTTCCGTTATAAAGCAAGTGTCCCTCATTGCACTCTGCACTGCTGCCTCCAGATCACCAATTGTAGTATGCAGAGGAACCACAATATACTCTCATGGTGGGAATCCCCTTTTCAACTCAGTCTCTAAATCACTTCAACTCATCATTATCCAGCAGATGAATCTCAACAATTCATCCTCTTGATCTCTAAATGGCCACTCCTTTACAAAGTACTTGCTATCCAGAATTGTTCGAAGAGCCAATTCTGCTACTTTGGATTCTGGGTAGCCCCATAGAAGACTAGTATACAAGTAGGACACATCACTGTAAGCATCAGCCCCAGGCAATATTTCTGGTGTGGGTAGTGGTTCATTGGAAACTCTCTTTCAGGTTCCGGCTCATCAACCTGAACACCATTCCCAAGCTCCTTGATTGAGTATTAGAAAACCCTAGTTAATGGGTTCACACCACGACGGACAATGTAACCTCCAACAATTACGTTGTTCATAGATTTCATAATCCAGCAAACACGTATCGCCAATGTGCAGGCAAGCTGCATCTCTAGCTTCCTGCCTAGGAGAACCACTGAAAGCATTCGTTCTTGGTTCCTTACTCTAGCTGAACTAATGCAAACTTACCGATGTTCTTTCAAGGGAGGGGGTGGAGAATATGGATTACTTGAACCTTTTGATGCATAAGATGGAGAGCTGTGAACAGGGCCCCAAGATAGCTTCTTTCTCCCCATTGAGACCTTTTACAAGGTCGAATGGAGGGGGCCAGGATCCGTAGTTCTGTTCTGGAATCCAAACAAGGAAAGTAACTAAATAGGCAGCGAGCCGCTCCGATGAAACCCGAAGAACAGGAAGAATAAATAGCAAAGGAAGGGACTTTCTTCCTAGAATCACAAAGAAAAAAGAAACGTTAAGTCGTCTAGCAGGTTAAAACAACTACGACGTAAAGTACTATGTTTTGAAGGATCTTTTGAAGATCCTCTAGTGTCGATAGATCACATTAGCATCAGCATGATGATAGCAGACCCTTTGACCAAGGGGCGGGCACCTGGCTGTAATCGCGACTTTCGGCTGCCCGGCACGGTCTAATAATATGCATCCATACCCTGCCTCTAAGAGAACTGCGCGTGTTCAAGCACTCAATCTGGATCTTCACCTGTAAAATGATATGCTTCTCACGCCACTGGCGATGGATCAATAACTCTATATACTTCTTACTCGTGCTTCTGGCTACGCTATTGGCTATGCTGACCCAGATACCCCCACCACCTCTGCCCCAGCGGCTTTGCCTCTCCTGCTCCTCAGTGAACCGGATCAACCACTTAGGCAGGGCAGGGTCTACTTCTACTGGTCTTGGATTCTCCCTGCATACATCACCATCAACGACTAAAAAGAAGGCTTAGACTTTTTTGCATCAACCAAAGGAACGAGTGTACGATCGAACACAGAACCAGCTCTTGTAGTCGTAGGTTCAGGTATTGAAGATCCTGGTGCAGTAACTTGAGTAGGTCCAGTTCCGGTAGTACATGTAGGGGCTGGTGTAGAAATAGCAACCGAGGAATATCAATGGGGAAAACAACTAGCATTAGACCAAAAGGGAATGTCAATGAGGAAAGAAGGTTTTTCCGTACCAGCTTCTTCTACCTATACTGAAATTGAACTAAGAGGGGGCCCGCCCAGCGTTGATAGATAGGGCTCCAGGCTGATAGATGCTCTACAAATGAACTACGGTGACCTGATTCTCTCATACAAAGCAACTATCTTGTTTTCACTTGAGAGATACGTAGGCAGCTCACGAAGTAAGAGTGGGTCCGGTCTCAGAATTGTATAGAAGGATTGGAAATTAGGGAAGTACAATTATACTTAATTACTAAATGATATTCCGTTAAAGGTCAAAGTTTAGACCGTCGATGCGATGGGATTGTGACCGTAAGGAGGATGGTTTCATGATGCAGTGGGCACTAGTGTCGTTGCAGATTGAGCTCTGGCACAGTTGTAATGACTCGATAAGCTTTAAGGCACAGAAGTTGGTTGGGTAATGAATTGTGATCCTGGGTACAATCGGCTGATGGTTAATCTTGCCAGGAAGGGCAAAACTCTTTCGGATTTGATAGAATAGAATTAAGGCTACATTATAGGGGCCAAACTCTTGCCGTGTGTATATAGCTGTCTTTCATTGTCTCACTTTCTATACTTGTACCAATATACCAATCAATCAGGATTGAGCTTGATGGTGACAGGTGGGCGAGAGCGCTATTGTAACAAATGCAGTGGAGACTGCACTGATGGTTGGTTATGCTTTAAGTGAAAAGTTACAGGGGTTTGATTACGATCAAACAAAACTAGAGCCGAAATCACGCTATCAGGTTGCTAGCATTGCGTTACGTTACAATGTCTGAAGGGAAAAGAAAAGGGTACTACGTATTTACTTACATTACAACATGAATTCAGAAGAGAGGTTGAGCATGACGAGCGTACAATAGGTGGTGGAGATCCGGGCGCATAGCCAACCTGCAACATGGATTTCGAGAGAAGGGCACTGGTAGTTGCATCAGTAGTAACTGTATCATAATCCAGATATTGAAATAGATATATAGCCATAGTCAGCTGCTGCCATCGCTTTTCTTTTTTAGTGAGATCATCAAAAAAACTGAGCATGGACAAGGAAGACGAATCACAGCTAGTCGTGTGGACAGAGATAGTTTGTCAATGCCTGCAACCACCTCTCCTCCCCTGACCAGAAAGCCACTGTCTCTATCTCCATAGCCGACAGCCTCTCTCTTCTCTGTCCTCAAGCACCACCTTCCCTAAAGCAAAGCTGTCTTTTCTCTAACCCTTCCCTTAAAAGCCGAAACCACAATCATTCTCTTTATTCTACGACCCCTGTAACAGCTAGCTTTTTTCCTATTAAAAAATGAAAAACCAAGCATTTATATAGTTTTCTACTTGACCACAATAAACCCAAACCCGCGGAGTTGAGAAGGGGCCCCCAAAAAAACCATAACTCAATTCAGTCCGCCCCCACTACCAAAAGACGTAGAGACTTTTTTCTCTCGTCAGCTATCCCCCCTGCCCGCAAGAATCTATATGGATTTTTTTATATAATCTAAGTATAAGATAAAAAAGATCATCTTTCTATACGTTCGTTAACTTAATGTGGCTTCCCAAGATCCAAGAGAAGCCTTAATTGCAAGGCATCGGTCTACTGAACCTGGCAACTCCTCATTTTGAGCGCACTCGATTGACCTTACTGTGATCTAGGCCAAGCATTCGTCTTCGTCATCTCTGTCTCCAACTTCCCTTCGAAAGTCAACACAAGATAACAAAGAAGGAAAATTGAATTTCTGGTGTCAAAGCTCGTGAAGGAACGCCCGTAAAGCATCATGAGACAGAAAGGAAGGGAAAGCGCTCTTGTTCACGTGAATGCACAAATATCTCACGAGCAGAAAGACTTCCGGACCAGATAAGGCTCATTTCTGAAGCAGTGAAAAAAATCCCTTAGTGCTTAGTGGCAAGGGCAAGAGCTTCTTCTTGTTCTTCACTAATTCCGGCGGCTATGGTTGAGAAAGTCCTAGTGCTAATCTCTCTAAGAAGGAAGAGCCGATTCGTAATAGCCTTTCTTTTCTCTTCCCTTGAACTTGAACCTGGTATTCCCGCAAAAAACGAATTGAACCGGGTCTGGCTGAGCCCTTCTGTCCATACATACAAAGAACCGATTCTTGTGCAAAGCGGTGTCGACTCTTTAACGACATCGTCCGCAAATCGAGATCTATTGGAGAGAGTCATCGAATCGTCCTTGATTCCTCGATTTAATTTCGCTAATCGTTTGGTAAAGGCGGCAGCCCGTCATGAAATTCCTTGTCAGGAAGGGTTAGCCCCAAGCCAGCCTTATCTTGGATATCCAACATTAAAGCGGCGAGAGCGAGAGGTTGCTTTCCTTGGGCTTCTAGTTCGTGACCTATAGCCGGCAGATAGGGGCGGAGTTTGCTTGCTCTTCACTCAGGGGCTGCTCCTAAACATGCTCTTCTTCTTTCTGGGACCTAGTTAAAGTGCCTCATAAGGGCGATTATCGCTATATAACGAACGAAAAGACGAATGTTAGGAAGTTATATAGCGATAAAGGACGAGACTCAGAAGGACAAAGCTAGACTTCCCAAGGACGAGTTGACTTGCCTTATAGGGGGTAGGGAAGACCCCGAAAAAAAAGATCTGTCGAAGACTGTCAAACTAGACTTTCAATCTGCGTCAAAGAAGTCATAAAGAGCTTGGCCCGTCCGTAAGCTCCCTCTGGAAAGGAAAAGAATCTTATCCGATCGGCCTGTCCGCTCATTCTCACATTTTACTAATTGGTTGAAATGTCCCTTCCCTTAAGGCTTAGGACAGCGCATCTTTCAGGCTTTGAATCGCTTTAATCGGTAAAATTACATCCATATCCATGGACACCAAAGGCTTCCTAGCCGGAGAAAGTACAGTGAAGTCTACTGAGCCCTGAGAAGTTCTATCGAAGCCGATCTTGCTAATCGCGAACCCCTCGTCTTTACTAAAAAGATAAAAAGGGCTTTTTCTCGTCGCTTCTGGCTTGATCACTGCTAAAGCCCTTCCCGAGCATTTCTGCGAGTTGATTCTACACCTATTTCTGGCTATTTTCTGCCAAAAATCGAGTTCACGAACATGTATCTTTATACAATACGGATTAACCAATTTCTAAACGCTGAAGTAGATTCTAAAGAGATCCCACTTCCTCATGAATTTCTTTTTACTCGGAATCTTTTGTCTCAAATCCAAGGGAGCTACCTCGTTTTTCACCTTGAATTGATGGAAAGCAGAATTTCTTACTTTTCGTCTAGGATTAGATCGGGCTGACCGATATTGCACACCAGAATTTAGCTATTTCAATTTTTTTCTTGATAGCCGGTCACATGTATAGTATAGGATCAACTGGAGTCTCTTTTAGAGGCCCATTAAAGTCCATTTACAGGCCAGGGCCTGAAAGCCTATATGAGATCCATGGTATGCTCAATTCTCTAGCTATGTTAGGCTCTTTAACCGCTCACCATATGTATTCTATGCCTCCTTATCCATACCTAGCTACTGACTATGGTACACAACTTTCATTGTTCACACATCACATGTGGATTTCGAATACTTGGTGCTGCTGCGCATGCCCATTTTTTTGTATGGTAAGAGAGTCTGATCCAACTACTCGATACAAGGATCTAAATCTAATAGATCGTGTTCTTAGGCAATGAACTATGGCTGTCATCTCCTTCTCTTGCACTCTGTATCCTCGCTCTGTATCATTGAGTTTGCGGCTTTCGAAGGCGATAGGATGTCCCTCCTGCATAAGCACACCTCCTATGGAAAGGTCGGAAGCATCTGTGTGGACTTCGAGCACCTTTTCGAAGTCTGGCAAGACTAGAACAGGCTCCTGTGTCACAGCTGCCTTCAACTCCTCGAAAGCATTCTGGCACCTCTTGGTCCACTCCCACGACTTGTTATTCTTTAATAGTTCCGCTGCTTTTGCAGAAAATCCTTGATGAATCGCCGATAGTCATTCACCAAACCAAGGAATGACCGTCACTCAGATACCTTGGTAGGAGGCTCCCACTCTCTGATGGCCTGAACTTTCTTCTCGTCCATCCTGATCGTACCATTCTTGATCACATGGCCAAGGTTAGCTAAGCCGCCTTCGCAAAGGAGCACTTCTCCTTCTTGATGTAGAGCACCTGAAGACTGTGTTCCAGGCGGGAGAACGTATTCTTCGCTATCTCAAAGGTACTTTTGGTCATGGTCTGCTTCTTAAACCTTTTACTTATCCTTCACTCATTGCCTATGCAGATGCTGATTGGGCTGGATGTCCCGATAGTCACTACAGGTTATGCTGTCTTCTTTGGTGGCAATCATATATCATGGAGTGCTAAGAAGCAGAGTTTCGAGGTCCAGTGCTGAATCTTAATACCGTTCCGTAGCCTTTGCAGTGGCGGAGACAATTTTTATTCGTCAATTACTTCGGGATCTTCATATTTCCCTATTTTCCCCTGGAGCTCTTTATTGTGATAATGTTAGTGCGACGTACCTTGCTGTTAACCCGGCTCGCACTAAGCATTTAGAAATGGATTTCCATTTTGTTCGTGAGAGGGTGTCGCGTGGCGAAGTTCGGGTATGCTATGTTTCCCGCATGTACCAATTGGCAGATGTCTTTACCAAGGCTTTATCTTCTGCTAAGTTTGCTCCTCTTCGGTCCGGGAGGAACTACACGAAGCTTGAGGGAGCTGTTAGACAATATATATCTTTGTCATACACCGGATAGAAGCAAGCCTAGTTAGGCTTGATGTGCCTAATATTATTCTATCACTATACCAGGGATGCCGATGGAATATTTAAATATCTCAAGTTGGTTCATCCAACCAGAATAGTTTGGGTCTCGTTACGCTGTCTTGGATGTTGAGCCTACGTGCGATGAAAGGGATGAAGATGATGCTATGCAGACTGACATCTCGGAACAAACTATTAAGAGCCTCTCCAGCTGGCGTCCATGAATGAGAATATCCAGTGTGTTGTGGAAGACCAGATGCGCTCTTAGCTGCTGGCAAATCTTTCTCAACTTTCATTGGTTTGGCGGGGCTCTTCATCTAGCAATCGAAGGTGAGAGTTGGCTTCATTGCTTGGTTTTTGAAGACGGGAGAGATCTCAGATCAGGTTCAACCTAAAGTGAGTCATCATAGGGTTCCGCTCCTTGCTTTGAGGAAGGGACAGACAGTCGTTACTTTCTCGCCTCTTTATGTTTTTTGCGGCTTCAAAGTAAGAGCCTTCCCTGCTTCACCCATTCATTGCCATCAACCGGCTGTTCGAGCTCATCAATCAAGACGGCGGGGAACTTAGATGATTCATCTTAGTATGCCGGGTATGTCTTTGTCCAAGGTTCCGCTCTGTTACCTCGTTAACTCGATAAAGCGAGCTCGGGAAAGCGGTTTTTCTACTACTTGGCATTAAGAGAAGCTGGGTAGCTCCGTAATCTGTCAATGAGGTGGCTTTTGCCTATCAGGACAGTGAGAGTGAAGGGCGAGTAAAGTAGATTTCTCTTCTATCCAATACTTACTCGGAAAGTCAGCCTGGCCCCTAGCTTTTTTCAGTGAAGTCTTTTTAGATTACTTATGTGATTGCTGACCTCAGCTCATACATGATCTCCGGGTCGAAATCAGGCATGATCGAATGTTCTATTCTTTCAGAACTGGAAACAAGACCTATAGCCGCTGCTTCCATAAAAGCGCATCAGATGACTTCCCTTTTCAAACGGTCGTCACTGGAGAGGCACTTAGATAGTATGCTCCTCCTAAAAGATAAAATAAACGGCCGACTTGCCTTGATTGAAGGTAGGTCGAATGACATGTCTTTGAGAAGTTTTTTTCTTTGAGTGGCCCATTCCCGATAATAAGACTCCTCTGATCGGAGTCCTTGAGTTAGCCGTTTAGCTTCTGAACCCGAAACCTACCAACGATTCCACCTTTCCTCAAACGCTAGGAAAAACCTCTTTCGAATCACCCGACAACCCCTCTGCCAAATAAAAGAATAGTAAGCCAGAAAGAAAGGAATTTTATGAAAGTTTCATTCAGTGTCTCGCGTGTAAAGGGCTTTCTTTCACGCATGAGTTATACCGAGTACTAAGTGAATTATGGACCACTTCGCCACGACGAAGAAAACCAATGGCAGTAAAAGCAGATGTCTGGTCTCGGTTAAGCCCAACGCTACATGGTTATGTAGCTCTTATGGGATTCAAACCCATGATACAAGAAGGTTGTATATAGATCTAGCAAATCAGTGTCTTAAGCCCACCCGGAAGGCTAGTTGGTAGAGCGATCAGGATGTATAGGGGACTCGTTAGGGAAACAGCATCTTCGAAGCAGCATCGAATTCCATTGATTATGGATCACCTTCTTAAACTGAAAGCTCTCAAGCGACGGGAAAGAGTGCCCTCCGGCTAAGGAGGAATGAACGAAAAAGATGCCCCACTACGAATATATTAGCTCTTCCGTAGCACTCTATTAGCTTAGCTATCTACTAGGGAATCTTATATAAAGCCTACGATATTTTACTTCTCTCTTTTCCTTGAGATGCTTCCAGGGTTCTCGAGTCCGGGAAAGGGGAAGGACAGGGAGGAGACCGCCTCTAAGACTACTCTCCTGGATGATAGAACTACCTGGTAGTCAAAAGTTGGCGATGATTGAATGATTGAGATGAGATGATAGCTAGGATGAACTTGAAAAGATCACAGCGCATTCTTTAAAATAAAGAGCAGATATGAGAAGAGAAAGGATAGAAGGAATTTGATTGACATCCCGATGGGAAAGAAAAAAAGACAGTCTTTGACTGCAAGGAACTAGCTTGCTGCTACCAAGCCTTCTTTATTAAAAAGATAAGGTATGCTAGAACGAAGACAGGAAAGATATTCTATAAAGAAGAAGTCGTGCTAACAACCGTTGGCTCCTTGGACAGCAGGGACGGGGCTTGCAACAGCCTCTTCTCTTGTATGTACTCCTAGTGTAAAAGATCCGATTCGCTAGACTACAACTAGTTGATGAATGTGCTCTCTCACTATGCTTAACACAAGCCGATTGGACAGACCGTCGAGAAGGAGCGACTGACCGAAGGCATTGGTACCGTACTTACTTGCTTGCCCGCGCTGATTGGGCAGCTCCCGCTTGGCACGCTTGATTGCTTTCAAGAGTTTGACCGGAATGCTACTCTTTGCCCGTTGGACAGCTACCGAACTGGCTTGCTTTACTGGCTTACTACTATCTTATTATAAGACATCCCGTAAGAAAGAACGAAGGAAAGGTTATTTGTTAAAAGAAAGAAAGCCAGCCGATGTCAAACTTGACTCCTAGTGTGAAAGATCCGATTATGGCAGCTTCTCTTATTGCACATCCGATTCTGGGCAATTCAGAAGTGACAAGATCCGAGTGAAAGAGACATGGCTTGGCCGGCCAGGAAGGATCTTATTAGAAAGCATATCCTCACCGGGGAATCTGACCCTTAGCTCTACAATCTTATTGTTAGGCCCTACTGTAATCTCTATTAGCCCTATGATACCCCTTTCAGGTCAAATCAAGAAAAGAAATCTCGAGAGGAATCGCCATCGAAAGAAACTCCAATTGTAACTGGGCGAAAGGAAACTGCAACTAAAACAGCGGGGATGGCAGAAAGAAGGACTGAAACTCGATACCTTTCCCTTGCATCGAAGGTAGCTGGCCGAGATCCCCTACCAGCTTTCTCCGTAACTCTAAAGCAATAAAAGCGGCAAGAACTCCATTTCCTCAGTTACTACATTTGAAAGTCGAACCTGGCCTGAAAGAAAGCCATCGGGCAGAGAGTTCCCTGTATTCAAGTCTGGATCTTTCACACTGACCAAAGTACCAACACTCACGCCGGAGTAAGAACATTTTCAATCCTTGCTGTTATAGCCAAGGTTTACTAGTCCATGCATGGGCTTACAGATCCCACTTCACTCCTACTCGCATTGCCGAAGGACAAGGAGTTCTCCTCGCATGCCGAGTAGCCTCCCTTTAATAGAGGGCCCTTTTCTCTTCGAAGGAACTAGTCTGTGATGCAGTGAACTCCCAGGACCTTTCGTCTGGGGCATTGAGCCCATAGTTTCTGAGATCAGGTGCTTTCTTCTGTCCCATTAAGACTGGAGCTTCCGATATGCCCTTCGATCAGCAAAGCAAAGCAAAGGAAAGGAGCAAGCTCATCTCCTAGCCCATTGGGCAGCAAATAACTCTTGCATATCACCGAACTCTTCACTAGTAAAGAACCCTTTCGCTGTCAGATCACAGGAATTAGCACCTAGAAAGAGAGGCGCTGAACCAACTGGCAATAGTACAGAAAAAAGCTTGACCCAATGATACGAATGTAGAAAGATCAAGATGTGAGAATCATAATCATGTAGATAGATTGGCTTATTCCGTGTAGCAGTACTTTCTTTAAGTTAAGGAGTTGAGCCTCAGAATGAATGGCCTTGCTCCCTCCGCTGGAAAGAAGGAGACCTAAAAGTGATATATGTAGGCCGCCCTTGGGATTGATACGCTTCGACTTAGCCTATCAAGGCTAATGCACTCTCTTGATCCAATGCTCAATCTTTCGCTCAAATGGCCGATCAATCTTCAAGCTGTTCCCAACAGATCTTGTGAGACGGTGAAGCACTGCATCTTTCTAGCTTCAAAGAAAGAGAAAGACAACGAAGTGGGATGATTTCCCAAGCTTAGGACTTTGATCAATGGGCACTAGAGAGAGGCGCTAACATGCAAAAAAGCCTCCTTTCGGGTGGGCTCCTCGTTCAGCATATAGAGATGGAAACCCTACCTATGGAAGATTGAATGCAATGCTGCTTGGACAACATCAATGCATTTAGTACAGTCAGCTAGGAAGCACTAGCTAGGCAAGTCATACTGGGAATGCTGTTCCACACATTGGCTAAATTCTACCTTCCACATCCAATTCTTCCTTCATTACAAGGCCCAGCTGAGAGGTGGCCAGAGAGGACATGCAAACTTTCCAAAGAGATGCGAGAGAGAAGTGGTATCTGTTGATGAAATGCCATTGCATGGATCCCCCTCCACAGCACAGCAAGAGAAGCATTTGATGGCGAGGTAAAAGCACAAGGATGAATGCCCTTGGTCCTATCTTTGATAGTCCGATTCGTACATAAAATAATTCATATAGTAGATCGATCTAGTGATTGGTCAATGACATGCGAGTTACATGATTGATCTGCAAGGGAGAATCAATGCGATTAGACAGGAAGGCTAGCTTGAATGAACAATAGCACAGGTATAGGACTTCGAAGCTTCTTTGACCACTGACATCTCAATGGTATGGATTCTAGCGGACATATCAATGAATGGAACTGAAAGACGAGAGTGAAAGAGCGGGATCACAAATGAGTATCTGGACAGACGCTCCTTGTGGGCCAATTCCATCTGTCTTTATCCGGGATCTGATCAAAAAGTAATTGTATATAATGTAAATTTTTCTTTTCCCTTCGTGAATGACATTGGGACTTGAGAAGATCCCAGTGACTGCTCAAAAGAAAGCAAGATGGGAAGGTTAAAGAGAGAGAGGAATCGAGATAGGCTGTATTGCATGGTTAGGTGGATCATTTTCAACAATGAGATATGGTGATAGCTGACCCAGTAATCTTATACATATAAGTAGAGATGCTAGTGATCAAAGAAGAAGGAAGGAGGCACCACTGGCGAATCCTTTCTTTCTTGGTTCCGCTACCTGTGATCAAAACAATTCACGTATTAGATCTATCCATCGATTGGTCCAATAAAGAAGGAAGATAGGAAGGCATCTGTGTATCTAGCCCTTAGGTACACATTAAAGGTTCAAATCCTCTCTCTTTCAATGGCATTCATCATCCAAGCTTAAGTGCACAATGCGGCTTGTCGTGCGAACTTGTGATGCAACGATCAAGAAGGTAGAGAGACAGTCGATTAAGCATACTGCGGTCACTGCGATGGTCACAAGCTCTCACTGGAAGGATCGGAACACACAACAGTAGCCCAGGATTCTCTTTTCCGTCTCAGGTCTTTGCACTTGGAGACCTGTGAGCCACCATGCGCATTATGTCGTCAACCGACATGTTTTGGTAAGGGTATGGGTCCCCCCTTACTCTTTTACGCATTACATTTGCTGCGATCGGGACGGAATACGTCCCGATTCCCGTGCCAAACAGCTAGAATGTACTCCGGGGAGCTTCGTAGTTCAGATGGTGGCGTTGCTGGAACGTATTCCGGTGATCCCTGGTGCTCTAGAGGTGTAGTCGGGATGTATTCCGCAGAAGGTCGGAGGGAAAGAACCAGAACCTTACTAAACTAAAGCAATTGTGCAGTTCAAGCAGTTTGTTTTTCCGGATGTGTCTTGCAAAGGAGCATTGGGCTGGGTGCTGGCACTCATGCAGGAGCCTCTACAACAGGTGGCATACACGAACTACAACAAGTGGCAAACTTCTCTAACTGGCTGGACAGTTTTGTAACCAGATGTCAATGTTTGTAAGCCTATTAAAGGGCAACCTCAGGCCATACAGTCAGGCATTTCCCCCTTTCCTTTCATGGAGACGGGTTCAATTTCTCTTCTTTTTCTTGTGCGCACCGAGACTAGTGAAACTCGATGCTAAACGGAAGCTGACTTAAGCTCCCATCCACGCAATCTTTTTGTTTTGAGGCCGCCTTGAAAATTTATTCTTTTCCTTCTTGGTCTTGTAAAGCCCTTGTACTTTGACTTTGCCTGCTGCAGCTTTCTTATCTTAGTTGATATTTCGAAATTAAATTCCAAAAAAAGGAACTGACCCCCCTCGAAACGCACTCCCCTTCCCGTTCTTCAAGACTCGTGCACTGACTTTGGAGCCCATTGGAATCTCGGTCCCAGAGCATCCCTTTTTTATATGGGATCTCGATCAATTACATTCTCGCCCGCATCTACTACAAGAGAAATGAATCTTTCTAAAAGCTAGAAAGCCCTTCCTTACCAAACCGCCTGAAACCCTTGAAGATCGAACAAAGCTTCGCTTCAGCTCTTTCGCTGCGGAGTTAGAACACTAGGATTGATTTATACCAATTCGCCTGAAAAGGCAACCGGACGGTTCCTTCTGCAAAGACTTTTGAATGAGCCACTTCTTATTATAGGTGAGTGGAATCTCAATTGAGTACAAAAAGCTCTATATTGAATTTCATTCACTACAAGCTTTCCTGGCAAGGTCGAAGGGGTAGGAGCTATGTGTAGCAGCCCTTCGGATCATAGTAGATAAATATCAACATAGACGCGCGCTTCTGGCGTCGTAAGACTTCCCTTCATAGACGTAGCGGTAAAGATCAAAACGTGTATTAGTTCAGTGAAAGCAAGAGCGCCAATCACTCTTTTACCAGCCCCGTCTCCCACCAGCTAAGGCTCTCGCCCCCCCTGTTCCAGAGCCCTTGACTTTTGAATATATAAAACTCGCTTCAATCTCGCGCTTCAAATCTTTCTGCTTACGAGCCGCGCCAATACCGATTGACTCCCCGCTAGACGCGAGAGGATATTAAAAAAAAAGACTAAGTAAGCCCGGTCCCTTGTACTTTGACCCGAGGGGAAGAGCAACTTCCGCTCTAAGAGCAGCCTCCCCCTCCCTATAGGCTTTTGACTCCCCCGTGGAAGCCAAAGCAGAAGCGACAACTGCATCGACAGCAACTCTTTTATCTGAGTTTTCACCTGCATCGACAGCAACTGCTTTAACGGCATCGCCAACTGATCCAAGTACAAGAGCTAACTAAGTGGGATGGTACAACACCCGGGTATGCTGTGGCAGGGGATTCCTTTTTCTTTAGCAAGGTTTTTGTGCCGGGGTCTTTTTTGCTTCAATCCCTTTTTCCGCTCGTTCAAATCTTCTTGTTTTTAGGAAAGCCAAAGGCGCTAGAACGAGTCCACCGCCTTCCTCTCCTCTTTATCTCAGCTTTGAAGCTCTTTTTCTCTTTTCTTTGAGAAAAAGTTGTTAAGGACCCGACCTCAATGGAAGAATCTTCCTTTGGCGCGCCGGTCTCGCTTTTCAGTTGAGAAGATGAATAGGGAAAGCAAGAAGGCCGGCACCGCTTCTTCGCGCTTTGAATCACTTCTTTTTTCGCGAAAGGAAAGAGCCACTAAACTAAGAAAAAGGCTTTCTTCGGAGCCTCACCCGAACCCTTTCTGACTTAACATACTTTCCTGCCAACCCAAAAAGTATGAACCTTTGATGCCGCTCCCTGTGAGGTTACGATGCTAGCGAGCTCTGCGACGACCGCTCCGGACCTTACTCTTACTAAGCTCTTGGCTTAACCACATCAAAGAGGAATCGAACCTCTTCCAGTTCAGTGACAAACTCTAATCCTTTTGATGTCCAGTCCACCACCCCCTCTCTCTACAAAAGAGACTTTTCAGCGGATGCAACTGTGAAGTCTGGAGTTTCGTATGTAACCTCTCTTACTTCTACAACAAAAGAGACTGCTGATGGAACTTCCCTTGCGGAAGCTCTTTCTCTCCTTGGTCTTAGAAAGTAAAGGGCCTCCGCTTTTATCTTTCTTCTCCTTTTTCACTTCCGGGTGAAACCCGGGGGATTGAATGGAATCTGACAAAAAGACATCGCCTCAAAACTGGAATGTAACGATTCATCTCCTACAGTCCGAAAAAACTAACTTTCTTTCCTCGGATTTAAATGAACTCCCATCCCCAGGGGAATAAACAAAGAAGACTGGCTTTCAAACCCCTTTCAATTCAAGTTTAGACGGCGAGAAGCTAAATCTCTTTCTTCCTCCTCAACGAAATACTTTTCGATCTCTCAAGCAAAGTGAGTTTCATCCGATCCCGAATAAACATCCGCTTAAGCGGCCTTTCCTGTCTTTCCTAAAGTTGCAAAGTGTGGGGTTTCAGTTCTGGGTTCAGCCGCAGAGAAAACTCTTGTTGGTGAAGCTGCTTTTCTTTCTGTTTTTGGTGGCGGCTCAAGTCAAGGTTTGTTTATGCCTGGCTTGAGACCGTTCGTGGGTCAGTATCTGAATCAGCCGAAAAGAGAGTGGGTGCCGGAGAAGTGGGATCCGCCGTTTCCAGGGCCTGTTCAATAAGTTTCTTCCGAAAACGTTTAAAAGGGTTGGATTGAAGGCTTTTGGGCCTAGACCAGAAAAAGATCTGGCCCTGCCGCATTTCAAAGAGTTATTGTTTATGCGGCCGGTAAGTTGATTCCGGATTTCGAGCCGGAGGATAAAAAGATGAAGTAAACCCCGCTCCAGAAGACAAAGCTCTTTTTGTGATCAGATCAAGGAAGCGGGAGGCGAGCTACCATTATTCCAGTTTCAAGGTTTGTGGTTTCGGGCGTCCTGCAGTTGAAAAGTCGAGCTTCGCCCTCGCTTTTGTTCAATTCTCGCCTTTTCCACTGAGGAAAGACAGCGGATCCTACGCCTAAACAGTAATGAGAGCCCCTCGCGGATCTACTTTGAGTCTAGTGGCTTACCTCTTTCTTCTGTTGAGGAGTAAACTTCTAAGGCGGCCCACAGTTCTTTCTGTTAAGGGTAGGGCCGGTTTACCGGAAAGGCAAGAGATATAAGGGCAGAAAGAACAAGAGTTTGAAATGCGTTAGCGGCAGCTTTCTTATTTGGAACTGTTGATTGAATTACGACCCCTCCGGGGTGAAAATTATCTTATCTCATCGTGTGCCCGCGGATGTAGCTTCTCCAACAAGAGCAATCCAAATACCTAAAACAGTAATTATTTACTTCGCTTCAGCGGATGTTCATTCGGAAAGAAAGAAGGCTTTCCTCGCCTCAGGACAGGAATTCAAGCCAAACCAATTGTCAACTGGGGCTGAGGCTACTGATTCGTCTAGCGCGGATGTCACTTACCTAACCTAAGAAGCTCCTCCCACTAATGGAATGAGAGCCCCTCGTACATCTCCGTTGACCTTTCATCTTTGCCTTGCGGACGGGCGAAAGAGCCCTAATCTCTGAAACCGGCGCCTCTTTTTGCTAACATAGGAACTCTTGCTTCCCTTGCGGCGCGGATTCGCGGAAAGATGGACAAAAACCTTAAAACTAGGGGTTTCCTCCGGCGGCCGAAGCCTATTTCTCTTAAGTCCCGGGAGCAGCAAGAAACGTATTTAATTCCGCGAGCCCTCGGCACTTCTTCTGTTCAACTTGTCTTCTTCTCTGGAACTTTGGATTTCACTCCATCCGCCACTTGTTTATGCCCATTCAACTGTTAAAGTTGGGGATGCAAATCCACTTACCGCGGCTTTCGGAAATAAGGGCTTTGTCTCAGTGGATTACCGCTCCGGACCCTGAACCTGACCCTGAACCCGGCTGTTGTCCCTTTCGCGGAATCAACTTACCCTGTCTTCTTTGCTTACCGCTCCAAGAGAGAAATTTATATACTTTTCAGCGGGTGATACTTATAAACGGCAGGAGAGCTTGTTGCAGTTCAGTGTGACCTCCACTTTGGATTGAATGGAATCCCAGCCCCCACCCGGGTTTACGCGACTTCCCGCCTCTTCTCTTCCTTGCCCTTAGCTTTTTTCTTTGTCTCCCTACTCGGCAAAGCTGCTTCGTCCCTTGATCTCCTTTTGAACTTGGAGTTGACTGGCTTATTCTTTTCAAGGAAACAAAGTACAGCCTTACTCACAAATGGATAGGGGGAATCGAAAGCGGGAAGAAACTTAGCGGATTAAACTTATCTTACTTTAGATACTTCCCTTGGAAAGGAGACTGACACTGCCCGCTCCCACAGGAAAGGTCTTAGTTGCCTTTATTGAAGTTCTCTCTTGAGAGATTGATTTACTTTGTGCTCAGCCCCGAGGGCCCTCCCATCCCACTTAGAAAGAGGAGTTCAAGCTCACTTAGATCATCTCCTTCCGCTTCAGCTCCTCCCGCTCGGAGCAGTAACAAGAGTTTTCACTGCGGGAACAAGAGAAAAAAAGCCAAAATACGAGCCAACGCCTTTGAAACAGTCTTTTTGTCCTCCAGTTTTGAAGTTGAATCCGCAATAGACAACAGCCTCACTAAAAGGAAATCCGCCTCAACGGCTGAGGAAATAGTTTCAAAGACGAAGCCTCGTTGCAAAGGGGAGGTCAACTGAACACAACACAAAGAAAATCCGAAAGCAGCGCATTCAAAACTTTTCTTCCTGCGCTGACGGCTTTTTTCTCCTCTTTCGAAGCGGAATCTGCAGAACGTTGGGGAATCCTTGATTGAGGGCGGGAACCATTCTTGTTTAGACGTTGGGTCCCCTGCCTTATTATCAAACAAGACTGAAAGGGGAGGCCCTGTTTCAAATGGGTCAACTCCAAGTGAAGGAGGAGATCCAAGTCAGGCACGAATAGGCGCTGACCTTCCCGCTTTCCTCTTTGTTGCACCCTGGTTGGCGCCCTTTCCTGTATACACTTCATCCGCAAGACCCTTAGTTGAATGGCGTGGTGCCTGCCTGATATTCTTTCCTTGCCTTTTTCACAGTTTTTGGAAAGAGTCTTTTTGGCAGCCGAAGAAGCTTTGTTGAGTTCGAACCCCGGGACAAAACAGGGGCTCTGGTCTTACTGGCTCGCCCATCAACTACAAGTTCCGGGGTAAAGTCACACTAAAGTCAGGAGCGCACTCCTGGCGGCTTCTTTTCTTAGGTCAGTTGAGATCGACTTTGAAGTGGAATCGGCCCAAGGGAAGACCTTCTTTCTGTCCCCTTTCCGGAAGTATCCACTTCAGCCTCTTCGATAAGTTTCATCCTCAAGACTTAGAATAGAAACGGGAGTAGCAAAAGAACTTGGGTCAGGGGCACCGGGAAATACGAATGTCTTTCGTTGAGGCTTTCCGGCGTGAAGGCTTTTGGCCTTCATCTGAAAGTGAAAAAGTAGATTCAATCAGCTAGACCAACGGAACGGGAGAGTAAATCCGAGAGAAAGAAGAACGGCCTGCACGAATGCTGAAGGCAAAGACGCAGCCGCACGCAGATGAGTCTATTTCTTTTGAGAGGGTCGCCAGAGAAGTGGTATCCTCAAGTACGCAAGTCAAAGCCTGTTCAAGAAGGGAGATGAAAGAAGCTCTCCTAAAAGGGGAGGAGGCCCCCTTGACATGGAATTCCTCTTTAGACGTTGAAGCCGAAAGTGAAGTTTCAGTTTCATCCGCCCGGGAATAAGAGAGGTTTCATCCGCTGAGATGAAAGTCAGCAGATAAGTTTCCAGCTAAAGTGCAAACAAAGATCAACTACAGTTTCCGGAGATCGACGAAAGGAAAAAGTTGAGTAGATCTAAGTTTAATACGAGCGTTTCACAGACGAAGAAAGAAAGGTAAGGCCATAGTAGAAAGCACTTATCCGCTAAGGCTTGCTTCGCCAGTTCCCATGACAGTTGGTGGTGGGAAAGTAGAAAGAGTTGTTCTTGAAGCGGGAAGTTAGAGGTAAGGGTGTGTGTGGGTAAGGTAGTAGTGATCAGATGAACATCTCACTTTCGCTATCAGAGCTATGTGAGGCGATCTCCGTGAGGGAGTCTTATCTCGAAAGGAGTGAGACTTCCTACCTAATGAAATTAATAACAGAGGCGAGCGGAGTGAGGGCCGTGGGCGGGCACGGTGGGAAAGAAGACCTGCCTCGCGCCATATGTAGAAGCTCGAATTGAAACTCTTGTGCTCGGGTACGAAAGAGCAGCAGGATTAGACGAACAATGGTTGACAATGGGGCAGGAATCAACGTCTGCACCCTTCGAAGAAGCCCCTTCAGCCCCTTGCTTTAGCCGGATCAACATCCTCTCTTCCTATTCCCACCATCTATATCATCCAAGAATATTTTATAAATAATAATAAGAATAGGAATCAATCGTTCAGTGATCGCTACGCTTGATTGGGGCAGGCTACCCACATTGTTTTGGCTAAAAACCCATCTCCTTGCTGTTCCTCATTATTACCTACTCCAAACACGAAAATAAAGAAAATAAATCTGTCTACATAGCTCCCTTTGAAGGTGGAGCTTCGCGGGGATCGTACGTCAGCCAAGGCCTTAGACCGGAGCGCGTCCCTGCAGGTGCAGGTGAATCTCTCAGCTTCTGTTCTTTCTGTCCCTCCGCGGTGCCTCTTCCTGGCTACTCCACTCCAAGGGTGCCACAAACACAGCTTGTACTGGCTAAACATCTCCTATCTTTCTATTTGAAGGAGTCTATCCCACTGCTTAAGTCTGACAAATGTCTGACACTACTATATAGGACGTAAAGTCTTGCCCGGCCTCACTGAGTGGATCTGGTGCCCACACCGTAGCTAGTCCTCTTAGCTTTATTGGAGCAGGTGCCCAAGCTTCTTTGGCTAAAGCACATCTCCTGTCTGAACCCTTGACCGATTCGAAAGACAAATGCACAAACCCACATTGAAGAAAGAGATGATCGAGTCTCTTACGCCATCCTAGGCGGTTCTCCCGTAGCGTCTCTGCCGGCTACTTTCTAAGGTTCAGGTTTGTCTGCCTATCCTAGGTGACCATCTTCGTCTACTACAACTAGGGTTTTTTCTTTGGGACAGATTTATTTTTTATCTCGTCAACTCGGAACTCATAGCTGCTAGCAACTCCTAGCTGCACTAGCTCATAGGGCTTACTCCCTTCACTTCCTCTGACCGGACACTTAGCGGCCTTATAGATTGTTCGGGGAAGGAATAGACGGATAGAAACCCTAGGCAATAGAGCTCATAGCTTACAACAGATCATAGCTCGTCCATAGCTGCCCTAGCCGCCCGAGATAATAGCCGCTATGGCTTCCTCGACTCCCAGTAGGGAAAGCAGACGAGAGACCGACAAAGCCCACATAGGACCGCTATACCACAACAAAGAGACGAGACAACGAGAAGAAAGAGGAGCAAAAGAGAGCTTATTGTCTTATTACAATAAGGGGTTGATTCCCTGGCCGTCAATGGCCTTAGAGAAACCACAGGTTAGTAAAAGAAGTAAAGGCTACAGACTAAAAACCGGAGAGGGATTCAGCCTATACCGAAAGACCCGCAGTGACATCGAGCTACCAGAAGAAAGACCCCGGCAAATTAGTTAGTATCCGTCCTTTTCCTCTATAAACGGAGGAAAGCAAAGAAAGCGAGCGAGGATTACTCAACAAAGAGGGAAGGAAGGATGATAGAGGCACACTTTCGCCAAAAAGGGATGCCTTAAAGAACTGCCATCGGGAGAGAGGGGCTATACCGATTGGAACTAGAAGACTCAGCAGCGAAAGACTCTTTGTTACGGACACCAGGCTTTGGCCTAGGGGTCCTTAGTTTGCCGTTTGTTAAGACAAGACTGTTTTGTTTGTTAGGTAGAGCGGACGATGTCCCGACTTAGCCTATATAATATAAGACTATAAAAAGAAACGGACCAAAGACCGATAGGACCGGAAGAAAAAAAAGGGAAAGTTCCAAGGGAAAAGACACAAACACGGACGTTACTCCGAAAAACTCTAATACTAAAAAGAGACAAGTCGGCTAAAGACTAAAAGCTACTAGAGCTCTTAGCTTCCTAGATACCCGAGAGACTCGCTAAAAGAGAAGAACTCTAACTCATAGTAGACGCTAGCTACATCGTATTGAGTAGGAAAGGAATGTTAACCCCTGGCCTTACGCTTTCACCCTAGGGGAGGTTAGCGGACAACAACTAGCTACTAGAGACAACAGCCGATAGCTCATGGCTAGAAGACACTTGGCTTCCTTTGTAGAAAGAGGGCTTGTTATTGAATCGGTTGCTCTGTGCCGGGTTGCAGCCGATCAGGTTTCCCACCTCAAGAGTGGTCGTAGATCAGGATTCAGTCCAAAGCTAGGAGAGGAGGAATTGGAAAGGTCCAGAGGCGTCCCAAAGTGCCAAGAGGGAAAGGTGGGAAGAGTGGTAGCCAAGTTCAAGTCCTGAGTCAGGCGAAAGGAAAGAATGATTCGAAAGGCAGAAAGAGGCTTCCAAAAGGGGAAAGCGCGTAGTCAGTCCACCGGAACCCAAAGGAAAGGCTTTCTAAGAGTAAGGTCTATGCCATGACCCTCAGACGGGTAGTTTCCTAAGGTAGCAGTCAAGCCTGTGGAATTCTGAAACCTCTCGGAAACCACGGAGCGTGTGCTTTGTGGCTGGTCAACCTTTAGGGTATTACTCCTCTTGGCCACTCTTTGCTTTATCACATCACATGTTGGTGTGGTATTGTGCAGAATTAGCCTACCCGGGGCGTACATTTAGGCAATATGCCGTGCTTGGTGACGATGTTGTCATTGCCGATCCTTTAGTAGCGAAACGCTATGAGGAGGCGCTCGGAGAGTTCCAAGTGGAGATCTCTCGGCAAAAGTAATTGATCTCTTACTCTGGTTCCTTCGAGTTTGCTAAAAGTCTTTTGTTAGGAAAGGTAGTAGGGACTGAAGTCCCGTATCGATCCGGACTTTCTTATCTTTTGTATCGCCATTTGGGTATAGGATACTTGTAGTAGTAAGGAAAGGGACTAGTTAGCTAGCCTGAGTCTTAAGTCCTAGTCCTCCATTCGGGAGGAAGTATCAGGAAATGAAGAAAAGGGTGGTTAAAAAAAGGGAACAGTACTTATTATGATCAGCAAGAATCCCAGCCCGGATCCAGGTTGTTTTCTCTTTTTTTTCTATGCATGAGGTATCAAGTCTAGGAAGAAGGTTTGACGCAGTTGAGTGACTCGGGTGTTGATCAGAAGAGTTGCTCAGGGAGGATCAACGTAGTGAAGATTGATGAATTCTTTTTAACCCGACGAGGTTAACCGGGCGGGCGGATCCTTTGCTTTCCGCTTTTTCGTTTGGAACATTGTTGATTTTACCCCCGGAGTACTTTGTCTCCAGATTAGCTGCTCTTGCCGTTTCCCCCGGATTTTCACTCTCACTCTTTTTGTCGTTTTTCCTCCGCTTCGTATTGCTAAGTCTTAACTGGGCCCGATCCCGCGACATTGAGAGTAGATCAGCGCGCCCTTCCATTAGCAGCTCTTTTATGGGCTGTCTTTCTGTCTATAGGTTTTTTTATAGGATGACCCAACCTTTCGTAGACCATGTTCCAAGTGACAAAGCAAAGGAGATTTGCCATCATTCGAATTGGAAGGTGACGAGAAAAAAGGGATTTGGTTTTATGAATCAACACGAACCAACGCTCATCGGTAACCCATGTATGCTTCATGAACCATCAAACCCATTATAGTCCCATGAACATGAAGAGGCACGAAACCACGAGAATCGATGATCATCCATGTTGTATACTTCAATGAGCAATTCAAATGCCTAGCTTTTGTTTCAAGCACGATTTCCAGTTCAATTACACGGGCTCACAACCCCCTTTCGGGGCAATCTTCCGCCCTTCACCTCCTTGATATGATAGCTAGATTCGAGGCAAGGTCCCATCTTTCACCCTCGGATAGCTAGAATGGTTTCGATAGCTAGCATGTTTCCTATCTTCATCTTCTATGGACACTGACCACTCACTGAATCCGCCAACTATGAGACTGCCGGAATATGGATATAAAGAGTTTCGATCCTGATGGCTTTTAGCGCCTCATGAATCAGCACGAACAGGCGCTAACGAGAATAAATTTATTCATTAATCATAAAAATGAGGAGTGAATAAAAAAAAGAAGTATTAAAAAAGTTTGGAACGGGGATCCAGATCCGCAATCATGATGATTGAAATGGGGATCCCGACCCGCCGACTTGTCCATGTAGCTTCATGTGGCATCGTTAAGTATCCATGTCTGCCTTTCACCCGCCTATTGCTCTTAGTCAACCATCTCCTCGCCTACGCGCATCCTCGGTTTAAGTGGCTTTCTTCCTGGTTTATTTGGATATCTGGACTTGTCTAGCCTTGTTCTTAAGTAACAGTGCTGGTGTCCAGTTGCTCGAGGAGGGATCCGGTTTATACATAACCAGTTTCTGACCTATTCGTTCTTGTTTAATCAGCCACAAATGATAACGAAAATAAAGGTACTTTAGACTCATCCGGTGCATTCAGGAAGAGCAAGAGCACTTGCCTCGTTCCGTTCGTACCCAGCTTTTGACCACCTATCCATTGTGGTTTATCCAGCCAAAGACTAACTTCAAGCTGCTGATGCTATAATCTCAACCAGTGCATTAGCTAAGGCCAGTAACAACTCGAAATAACGTAAGATAAGGAAAGAGAACCCACCCCGACCCCGATTCTTGTCAATTCTGGTGGACCTTCGTCCGTAGCGTATAGTTTGTAGTCGGTCTTTGGCAGCCTCTGCCTCTGGGACGAAATCCCCATTTTTCTTGATCGGGACTAGCCCACGTCAGGGAATTTAATTGTAGGTCACACTGATAACTGTTCACTGTCTTGCTATCTGAACTTGAAGATTCTGTTTGTGTTCCGTCTACCGCCCTTATATTAGGGAAAGGGGGTAGAAGATCTAATATTAAAGAATTCGCTTTGAGTTCGTTCTTTTTCATGTCTTGGTTCACAGTTTATCTGAATCAGACTAAGAGATTGGCATCAACAAAGCAAGGCCCCATTGAGCTTAGCCTAGAGCAGATCGAAAAGGTCTCGCGAAGCCAGGAACCCCTTGCCGAAGATCCTTCTCTTTCTCTGTGAAGATAGACTGCTGTTTATTGCTTTGCGTGTCAAGTGCGAGATTGGCATCGAGGAATTGCGTATGAAAGGTTGTCTATCTGAGACTATCTATCTAGTACGATCGATCAAGTCATTCAGTAAAGTCGCTAGGTGTTTATGGAATTCTTATAGCAGGTTGGTCTAGGTAGTTGATATTGCTCCTGATAAATTCGTTGTTTCCAGTTTCCTTTGTGCATCTTTCTTTTCCGAACAAGCTACATTGAATCTCATTTCTGTAAGCTTTTTCATCGAGAATCTACGTAAGCTTTGGAAGTTTCTTCTATCTTAGTAAAGGTCAAATCAAACTCTTTAAGATTGAGTTCAGGCTTCTTTCCTTCTTTGGAAGGTGGGGAATAGGGTTTAGTCCTTAACCTTGGACAACTAAGCTATAGGACCCCTGTCACCAATAAGAGGACATCAATTAGACTGGAAGAGAGATTGATAAAATAGGTTACACCTCTGTCATCCCATATTCACTCAATCGCTGTCCCTACTATAGTAAGTATATTTCTACCTATCTATCCCAAGACCTTTGGTATGTATCTGGGATGGGAGGAAGGTAGCAGAATGCTTGCTTAGTACTTGTGCTAAGGAGCAAGTCTCAGCTTCACGCATGACTAACATACCAAAAGGCTTAAACTAGAAGAGAAGGTACGAAGTCACTCTGCGCATAGCTATGAGGTAAGAGAACGGAGGTCGGAAAAAGGCATAAACTTTAACTAGCAGAAAGAGTACATTCATGTACGTAGTCACAGCTATATGAGGTACGTGTAGTTACTCGAGCATCCTTAGAACCTTAGCCTTAGTTTCGGCGGATAGAAGAATCAATCCATTAAGCCAGGGGCCTTTAGGACCTAGTCCCCGTGAACTCACTATTTCATCTGATCCGAAGTCCTTAGATAAGAAGATGTTTACCTTTGCTGACTATCATCCCCGAACTAGTCTTTCTCTTCTTACACCCTTATTGGATCAAAGCCTAACTAAAAAGGCTTAAAGGTCCCCGCCGTAAGCAGTTGAATGAAGTCATAGCTTCCTTCTGCTAGGCTTGGTAAGAAGTTCGAAAGAAGTCTGACTGCCTTCGTGCCTTATCCCTGCTAGCATCCTTTTTCGATTGAGTTAGAGGCTTTAGTAGATAAGCAGGAAAGAAGTCTAAGTCAGCAGCCGTAAATAAGTCATTCGAAAGAGTAGTTACCGCGGACTTAGAATCTCTTCGAAGGTCCTTTACAGATCGGGTAGGAAAGTCAAGTCTTTTAGTTAGTTGGGCCTAAATGCCCCTTCTCCCATTCCAATACCCCTCTCTGGTGAATCCCTTACTTAGACAGCCAGGAAGTCATACCTGCTAGCTTCCTCTTTGCTTGACTAAAGAATGCATTCGTAGGACCAGTCTAATTAGACTTCGTTCCCCGGAAGACTAAGAGAAGGCTACGAAAGATAAGACCACAAGAAGGCCAAAACCCAGATCTGCCAACTTCCTTGGATTCTCTTCTAAAACCCGCTGATTCCATTAATCTTCCTTACAGGGTAATCCCGACTTCACTCCTAGAGACGAAAGCAGAAGATTAAGAGCTTGAGGACTTAGTAAGAAGTAGTAGTGTTCTTTACAAGCAAGCGGGCTAAGAGGTAAAGCCCTTAATTTAGATAGCCCTTAATGCAGGGAAGAGAGGAATGCGAAGGCTTTCACACTACGAAGCCGGAGAGTGAGCAGGAAAGCACTACGATCTTTATACAGAGATAGGAAAGAAGTGTCTCAGATATGGCTTTCCAGCATATTCTTTGATTCATATAAGAAGTAGAGCCTAAAAATGACATTGTCTTGCAAAGAACCTTTGGGGACTTTACACTCCCGGAAAGAAAAGCCGTCAGATTCTCCCTTAGCTTCTAACTGATCAACAGGATATTCCCGCCTCTGATCGGACTAAGACCGTGATCCGGTAACTTACTATTGAATCAGCTACTTGACCTTGCTTGGCTGACTCTCCAGATCTTCTAGCTGCAGTTTACAATTAAGATTTTCTTGATACCAGCCTGGACAGGTTCCACAGCATTTGTAATTCATTTCAGTTGCTGAATCAGCAGAAGAAGAAGAAGAAGTCAGGTAAGCCGTGCCAGCAGTCTTAAGTCCTTCAGTTCCAGGGAAGGGAGAGAATGAAAGGTTTGAAGATCTTAGTAAGAAACTAAGGATAAACAAGTCTTCCATCCTCACGCTAACGCTCGAGATCCCCTTCTTAGCGCCCACAGAGCGGTAACTGGTCAAGTAGAAAAGAAAGTGTATCTATTTCATCTGTTCATTTATCTTTTATAAGGAAGAGTTCTTTCTTTCTTCAGCAGACGATTTTCGCCGGTTTACTCATTCTCTTTTATCTGACTTGTTTTAGTATCATTCATCCTCTCGCTTTGCTCTTCTTGCTCTTGTTCGCTCCTTGTCAATTCTTTCTTACTCGATGGGGAAGAAGGATACGATTTGACTTGACTTACAGGAACTAAAAAGTAGAATGAGACAGCTGTTACAGCTAAAGAATAGTGTAGGAACTACAGCTTTAGAATCCCTTTTCTTGATCTACGGGCTAAGAGTCCACCTCAAGCCTAAGTAAATATCCCCGCTAGACCAGGAAAACAAGAACTCAATCAAACGTTATATCCTCGGTCGAGAACTTCGTGCCTTAGCAACTTGACTAAGAAAATCAGGCTTGCTTCCCTAGCCCTAGTGCTCGTATTTGAAGAGCTTAGTAAGAAAGGAGCGATAGCTGAAAGAGTGAGCCCTACATTACATTACCTGTTCGGGAGAGCAAGACCATAGAATAGTCCGAGGAGGATGGGAATTGCTTCCTTGTTACAACCTGAAAAGCCAAGGGAAAAGTAAGTATTTTATGCATTCCTTTTCCTTGCACTGAAAGACTATATATCGGCTTAAGAAAATGGTTGTACTTCGGGATAAATTGAAAATATCTAAGAAGTTGCGAACCCTCCAAGTTCAAATACATAGTAACGGGAATTGGTGAGCCAATCCAGGTCAAAAACAAGCCAATTTTACGGGGTTGGGGGATTTTGATCAAATTGAGATGTCCCGTTAGAGCTAAAATTTACTAACAGCCATTTTTCCTGGGGAGGGACTATCATATGTATAAAAGATATTAGATCTTCTCACATTCTACGCTCGATCTTGTCTTACCAGCTTTTTTCTTCATTCTCCTTGCTAACTGGAGGTGATCTATACCAAGGGAAACACGTCTCGCACCTAGGTGCCTGAGACAGAATGTGTTACCACTATAATGGTTGCGAAGTCATCGAACAGAGCAGAGCTCCAGGTAGATAAGAAAAGAGAGAAAGCGAAGAGAGTCGCCTGTCTCGGCTGCTCCATCAGTCGGCGAGTTTCCTTCATCCCTGTGGACCAGTCCAGCCTGTTAAGGGAGAGGACTCTGTGGGCAGGAACTACTATGTTATCTCGTTTTCTGAATTCGCATTAGAGACAGACGGTGCACTCTTTCGAGGAACAATTGAAGAGAAAAATGAATTGGTGGAAAATCTTTAAATATCTCACGACGGCACGGATCTATATACGGAGATATCCAAAACTTCTATATTCTATGTTATTAACAAATCGATGAGATCAACGGGAGTACATCAAACTCCTTCCATGCCAGCTTCTAAGCACGAGAATGGCTTCTAAGGGAAAGGTGCTTCTTGGAATGCCCGTATGCTCCAGATGAATGGACGAGTAAGAGACCCGTACAAGCACAATCTTCGGTGAAAGCTATAGGCCGGTCTCCGTGCGCGGCGTACTCTGAGGTTTGTCTTGCTTGAATACTTCGAAAAGTCAAGGCAGTAGAACTGGCGACAGAATTTCTTGACGGTAGGTCGAATAGATACATATAGACAGGTTGGTTGATCGAGGAGTCACAAAGAGAGTGAAGTTAATGGCTAACGCGGGGAACCTTTGCTCCTAGGGACTCGCAGGTGACGACGACAGGATACTGTTTGTCCAGAGTTGGGAGACTACTACCGGGAAAGCGCACTTAGGAGCGGCGGATATACCACAGGAGGGGTTCGTCATGCTCCTAGCGCTTTCGCGCTAGCACCCGGGCGCTTACTCCATACAGTCGGGCCCTTCTTCCGCCAAGGGAACGATGGGATCCCCCCTACGCTTCCCATGGAGGACTGACGGACTGTAAGATACATGAGCAGGGGCCTTCCTTCTTCTAATGGAAAGGAGCGGCAGATAATGGGGAAACTCGTGTTCGCATTTCGAGTTTCGAGCCGGTACCCCATTTCACTCAATCTCAAGCACCGGCAGATAATTCCGTCATGTCGTTGGCGCATTTCGAGCCGTTACACCATGACCTAATGAAGAAAGAAGGAGGAAGAAGAGGTTTTTCTGTGAAAGAAGAGGTTGAGCTGTTCGTCAGCTAGGGATGGGAACTCCTTTGAAAGTAGAGTTCATTGGTTCGGGTTTCGTCCATCTGCTCTGGCAAATGATCTCGCATTCGGGTGAGTGAATAAGAAGCTTTCTGACACGGAACAATAACCCCATCGCGTTGGACTGAACCTTGACCTTGCCTTTGGGATGAGTCCTAGCTTTGAACTGAACCTTTGGTTTGAACTTGTAGACGAATCTTCCAGGGGACTAGACCATTTGCCATTGGTGGCATGGAAAGGCGCTCCACACGAAAAAGAAAAGAGAGTGGGCAAGACGCCAAGCAAAGACCTTGACGCCCGTGCCTGAGTGAAAAGTTCGGTATAATTCCTTGGTAGCGTGAACAACCACAATCCCTTTGATCGTACCTTCTCTTGAGTTTAGTTCCGTAGAATGAATCTTCTAATTAGTTAGCTTGCCAGGTTTCAGAATTCCTCCCGGTCAAGGGTCAGCCTTCGCCCTGTCACAATTCATCCCTTACAGAGAGTGCAAGGCGCGCAGCCAGCAGTCTAATTCGAGTTCTCGTGCTCCGTCTCGTTCTTATAGGAATAGCAGTCTTTTGTGAAAAGACTCAAGAATGGCCGTTAACCTGGGTTCTCCTAATCAAGTTACGTGTGCTAACTACTCTTCTTTTTGTGCTTGTGTCTTCGTGTTCTGTGTGACAACTGTGCCTAGGTATGGGGCACGCTTCTTTCAGGAGACAACTGAGGCAAGTAGCTAGTTGCAGAAAAGAGTTTGACAGAGAGGTTTAGAGCACGCTAGGATAGATTCTAACTCATTCTCTCTCTCCGGTCTTGCTCTTCCTCTTGCTAGGCTAAGAGCTGAGGCATCCTTCATGAAGTCTTACATAAGAGATAGATAGAATCTAGAAGAGTATGTTTGAAAGGGGGTGTTAGCGGGTTTCAAAGCATTGAAGGCCGGGCGAGAATAAAGAGAGAGGGAGCACAAGAACAAGAGCCAAGACCCAGCCCAAGGGGGACAGGGAGAATGTCAAAACGAGATCCACTCAAGACTAAACAAAAGCAAAACTGGAAGCGAAAACGACCACTGCTGACCCAAGCAGAGAGGGATAACGCCTGCCCACAAAAATGATGAAAAGGCAGATCCAAAACCAAACAGAAGCGGAGAAGGCAAAAGCAAGCAAAACTGCAGCAGAAAAGAAAGGACAAGAGCAGGCCCACAAGCAAAAAATGATGCCAGGGGAGACGGATGCCAAACCAACAGAGGGACAAAAGACAGAGGAAGGCTCAACAGAATTGGGAAGGAAAAAGAAGTCACCCAGGGAAGAAGACTGACGAGCACTCACCCAAACCAGGAAAGACAGCCGTGGAGGAGCACGAGGCAGCCGGACCAGGAGACAATGCAGAGAATCGATAAATGATCGGAGAATCGCAAAAAGATGTTTTACCGCTTGGCTTGACTTGACTACCGCCCGGATGGCAGCCTCATTTGAATACGGTTGCATCCACTTGTGCAGCCGCTTTGACTGTGACGAATGAAAGATCGACCCACTCACTCAATCCGCAAAGGCCTCTCCTTACGAAGAGTTCTCCAGCATTGAATCATCATCCCAGGCTTTCAATCAAATCAGTACTAAGAACGCTCATCCGAGGGGAACATTCTCCTCAAGTTGGCATTTCGTCTTTGATTGTTATATGCTTAACACATGTGCTTCGGTTAAACTCTTCCGATAAGGGGATTCAATGCTTAGTCTTCTATCCCCCTGGTTGGTAGAGAATTTATCAACTATTGGGTAAACATAGATCCTAGAGAGCGAGTTTAAGCAGCATCACTAGAAGAAGGAGTTTTTTAGGTTTTTAGACTCAAGGCTTCCGTATCTGTTTTGGTTTATCAAAAGCCCAGGTTTTCAAATATCTGGTCCAACCCGGACCTATTGATTGACCATAGATGCGAACTCCCAAACCCTTAGCCAGTACCAGCGACTAGTCTTCGGGCTACGAGGTATATAGGGCGAGAGCCTGCTAAGGCCGGCCTTAAGCCTACCGCTCCGTGGGCCTCATGCATGTACTGAACCTAGGCATAGCCTGCTAAGGAACCCAGTAAATTGCACTACACTTAATACGCACTTATTTCCGGGACCGCTTGATTCAGCATACAGCAGTGCAACATCGGACGTTAATCAGGAAGCATACAGCAGCAAGCACACATCTTTGCGGTCTTTCTAAACCTTATTATATTAAGCCGGTGTCAGCCTTTAGGGTACATCCTACCCCAATCTTGAGTGTTGAACCATAGGTTCGGCACAAGAGGAATCCTTCTTAGACTCGGTTCGCCGTCAGTTTGCAAACCGCAGGTGGGTTCGAACTACTAGAAGCCCGTCCAGGAGGTTAGTCAGAATGGAGGAAGGGGAGAAGGAAGAAGTCTTACCTGAGTAAGCCTTAGGGGAGTCACTTTCCGATCCGGGTTCAATGATTAAGGAGTTTGAGTGAACACCCGGTGAAATGGATTTAGGAAAGCACGTGCCATCCTCACCTTAATTAAGAAAGACCAGGCGAGATTTAGCTGTTGGAAGAATAGGACCAGCTATTGAAGAAGAAATTGACGTAGAAAGAGGCATTCAAGAAGCTGCGATTGCTCTTGTCGACTCTTCATGGCCGGGAATGAGAACAAAAGGAGTAAGCGGTCCTCTCGCTTGGTCAGCTCTTGGCCAATCTCTGCATTCGAGCGATTCGCGCCATCCTTGGTTCTGGCTCTAGTTGTCGGACTAGGAGCAGCTATATCATCCGCAGCAGATCTTATAGAAGAAGAAGCTATTGATGCTTTTGGACGTCTTTCCTTGGCACGAAGGCTATAAGCATCGATCTTGCCTTGGTGTTGACCCGAGGAGCGGTAGACGAGGCTTTATCTGTTCACGACTCCGTTGAATCAGCCCTTTGGCTTTAGCTGGGCACCTTGGCAGACGGATGTGAAGCTGTGAACAAAGACTCTCTTGTCCCTTGTTAGACTGCTCTGGCTCGGTACTGTGTCGATTGGGTCAGAGGGTTGTTCCATCCACCGGGTCTTCTTTGTACCGTACCCAGGAGAAGCTCGAATTAGCTCTGGTTCGGCAAAGACAAGAATTAGCTCTGCTAAGGAATCGAAAGCATCCAATCCGCTAAGAGCAGAAAATAAAACTCAAAGTCTATAGCCTGCGCCTGCCCGATCATCTATTATCTCAGAAAGCCGTAACCCGGGCAAGGAGAAGAATTCATTCCGAAGAAAGTAAGGCGGGCGTGAGAGCTTACTCCGGTTGAGTCAGTCCGTTGGAAGCAGTGTAAGAGTCGGTAGCTGCGATTTCTCTTGTGGAATCCGTTGAGTTTGCTGCTAATGTATATAAAGAAGTAGTAGTTCCCGGTTCAGGGCCATGAATAATAGAGGCTATTTACCTTACTTCCCCAGGGAGAGGTCGATCGCTTTCTTTACCTAACTTCTCTGTCGGAGTGGCCAGAACCTACTAAATCTCCTGGTTCATCTTCTTCGGCATTTCTTTCATATCACGACTTTCCCGACTCACCGGAATCTCATCGAGCCGAAAGCGACTACGACTTTCTTTCTTTGCCGGCTTAGCGGAATAGTCGGAGGGATAAGCGTTTAGGGGAAACTGTTTGGCCTGCTGGCCCTCTTACCTTCTTACTGTACATCGCCTTCAGAAGCGAAAGTTGAAACCGGCTTATAAAAGTCAGCATCATACCCTGCATCTGAGAACGACGCAGACGAATACTATAAAGTAAGTTCAGGCGCCTCCCTTTTAGCTTTGTTCTAGGATTAAGAAGCCCGTGTAGCTTACCTTTCCCTAGCAGCATATCCCTTACCGGTGAAAGCCGTAGCCCGTACATTCCTTGCCCTAGGCGAGCTTAGCCCTCTTACCGGACTTCTGACTTGAGGACTTTATTCGGCCAGGTTCTGGCTCTATTACCTAAGCCGAGTTGACTGAGCTAGCTCTTTCTTTTTACCGTGCCTATAACATCCAAGGAGCTTACCTTAATTAAAAAGCCTTTCCGTGCCGTGCTAGCGAACCCGGTTCAAGCCTATAAGTAAGCCCTACCTTAGAACTGCTCTGGTATTCCAGTTTACTACTCCGACTCCTTATCACCTTCTTTACTTGCCCTGATTTCGATGCCGACACCGAGATGTTGTTGTTGTTATCGTCGAATCCGCAGTTTCCCCTTCCTAAGTTGTCGATTCTCGATGTGGCGAATTAGCAGTTTATCCATTTGCTTTCGTTGAGCTCTGAGCTATGCTTTGATAGTAAGTTGTTGTTGGAGTTGTTACCAGCGAATCGGTAGTCTTCCTTTCTAATCCGCAGGAGGTCTCAGCTTGCTCTTCAACTTAGTGAAGTTCTAATTAGAATGAAAGAACTTCACTACCATGCTCATCGCAAGGGTAGATCCTTTGAAGTACATATTTTATAAACCATTCCTCACGGGCAGGATATCTCGGTGGCAAATGCTCTTGACAGAGTTCGACATTGTCTACGTCACCCAACCCAGAAAGCGAGAAAAGGACAAGCCATCGCAGACCAGCTGGCAGACAACCCCTTGCCCGAGAGGGGGAAGAGAGAAAGCCCGGTATGGATATTCATTCCGCTAGAGCAAAGGTACGTTTGAGCGGACGGAGAAGGAGCGGTTTCCCTCTCTTCGGGAAGTGAGACGACTATCTTCATAGATAGAGAGAGGGCTTATGACTAAACATCATCAGTGAGAAGTCACGTCTTGCTTGCATACACTATATCTTAATAGTAAATGGCCACATCCATTCGCCTTGACCGGATCATAGCGTTAGCGGAGTGGGGAACTCCCCAGGGCTATTCAAAGATGGGAATAGAACACAATATAGAAGGGTAAGCAATACCAATATAGATTTCATTTCAAAGTCGGGAAAGGGAGCAGGAATTCAAGGAATCCCTATTCGTGGGTTGATGATCGATTCAAGATTCAAGATGCGAGCATCCTCAATAAGAATCAAGAAAAAAGGGGGCCAATGAAAGCGTTTGAAGGGACCTTCTCGTACATCGATTGACCTATCCGCCGTCTCCCTTTTGGAAAGAGAGCCCCATTCTATTCTATTCTGAACCTCTTCCTCAGGGAGGGAGGCGAGCAGCTAGAGGAAGTCTCACTGCAGAAGGAAAGAACAGAGGAAGAAAGAGCGGAATAGGATGCCCGGGATAGCCGGGCTTAGCTTTCAGGCTTTAGCACTTTATTTGATTGGCGGGGGTACCGGGGACCAGTCCTCTATTCCAGAAGGAATGCCCGATCCCGCGGGGGGTGTCCTCACCGCTCCGTGGGGAAGGAATGAAAGACTTGGTAGCTTAGCATACTATATAAAACATACCATTTTCCGTATGAAACAGACTATCTTCAAAAGGAGAGTATGGTAAGATAGTATGCTACCAGGATAGGCAAACCCGGGGACCAGTCCTGACTAAAGGAAAAATACATCTATATATGTCTTTTTTCAAAGCTATCTTCCTCCCGGCGGATGACATTGGAACTCTGGAAGTCAAGAGTTTTAGACTTTTACTTTTGGGAATAGAATGACCCAAGGTAATCTTTCGATTTCAGACGCCTCTCTGGTAGATAGCTCAGCAGGGAATGAAGCCATATCTCTCATCACTATTTGGGGTGAAGAAGAGCTTGCCTGCCCGACAAAACGACTTTATACTCGTTCTATGGATCGGACCTAGAGGCAAATCGAAAAAGTATAGGATTTCTTTGGATTCCGCCATTGTGAATTCATATAGATAGGTAGCATAGTTCATGAATGGGATAGATAGTAGGCATTCATAGAGATGAAAGATAAGAACCTTGGCGCCCTCAGTCAGTTAGCGCTTAGTTAGTGGTGCAGGAAAGGATGAGTTAGTCTTAGTGGAAGGGTTGAAGCTTGATTGATTAGGAATAGTAGACAAGCACCCTTCCCAAAGGTATGATCTACGACCACCCCTTTCGAAGCAGATATTGAATCAGAACCAATCGGGTTCCGGAGGCTAATGAGAAGAAGTAGCAGCAACTTCTTTTTCGCATCATTCGTTTTGTTTGCATTCAACTTCCTAGATCCTAGAAAGGGAAGCTATTTAGGGATTTTTTTTTCCGTTAGCATTGCTTGAGTAATCGATAATGGGTTCATAGACCCTCCAATCGAGGTACAGGTTTTAGGAGTCCATTGATGTAACTATGGTTCTCAAGCTAGGAAGCCTGGCTCGCAACTGTTCCTGGTTTAACAGGGGATTCTTTCACTGCCACCAGCCTCATACATACAACTACAACTGGTAAGGGTAGCAAGCTCAATTTAGCTCATAAGAGATCCGCCAATGCGAAACTTTTGAGTCCTGGCTGAAAAAGGACGAAGCTCGCAGCTAACCTAAAAGGCACTCTTTCACCTACCGACACCGCTCGCTAACCGGTTACCGTCTGTTACCCGGCGGGCCTTGGCTTCGTTTTAGAGGTTAGTTACACATCTATCTCACTTTAACTACCTGACATACGCTATCAGACTATTGAGATTAACCCGAAACCAGAGTCGCCAACGGCACTCTTTATTGTGTGCTCTGAGGAACTCCTGGTTCGAAGTCACCTTGAGGCCGCTAAAAGACTAGGGCTATGGTAACTAAACCGGTGTCGGCTACCGTTGACTGCTTCTTCTCTTGTCAGAATTGTTACTATAAGGGAGGAGTTCAAGTCTGCTTAGTATTCTCGGACCGGGGGGTGATTCCATTCACTTCTTCAACTGCTAAGAAGAAGATTATGTTCTCAGATCGGGATTCCTATTAGATTAGATTTAGATAGAAGTATGAAAATCAGGCTCAGGACATGAGGATTAGTGGGCATATTCTTTTTCTTTTTTATAAAGGAGGAGATGCGAGGAATAGCTCATTAGATCCGTGCCACTTCGAACTCCAAGTCTTAAGCAAACTGGCATCTACCTTGCCTTGCTCCACAAACCCACCTCTCGCTTAACAACACCGCTACCAGGAAAGGGATTCATTCATAGCATCTCCATCGGGACCAACTGCAACAAGAGCTCATTTCGCTTAGGTTCGCTTAGCTGCCTTCTTCCTCGGTAACGATGCAACATCGGTTAGCTGCGGGTATTCATCCTTTCTGCCTGTTCTACTAGCTCTACTTTGATGGGTTCTATCAAATTTAGGACTCCACAAGTGTAATCATGTAGGCTTTTGTAGATCTCCGCTATTGGGCTTTGATCCCAAAGGAGATAGCCTAATAAGAGTGGCAGCATGCCTTTTGGTACCAGCACGTTGATCTGGTTTAGGAGTACATCCGCCCTTCCTTTCCAAATCAATATTTAATAATTATTAATCCTTTATCAATACATTACTACTTGGGTTCATCGATAGGACTTGCTCTATGCCGTTCCTAGTATGTCTCGCCTGCTGCTTGAGAATAGTAGTAAAGACTGGTCCTGCTGCGGCAGGTTTAAGGCTTCGCGGCGATGGACTGGTTGATGCTTTCTTTATTATAGGGAATAAGAAGAGATCATTCTTGTGCTCCACCCTTCGTGCCGGCAGCCTGGTACCTCCGCCCATTACGCTTCTTCCAATCCCTGTCTTCTCTTCCTTTTTTTATCCTAGTCCTACGTTCCATATTGATAGTCTCAATAACATTTGCTGTTAACTTTAGTTTAGCAGCTAATAAAACTAGCATAGCATAATTTATCTGAATCAAGAAAATTCTTATTGTCTTGGAACCCTTTCTGTAAAGACAATTTAACTGAAATGACACCCTTACTACTCAAAAGTAAGGAGAAAAATTTGGGATGAACACAGACGTGTTCGGATGAAATCCAGCAGGTGGGCAAGAGCTACTAGAAAGAGTGCCCTCACCTCTTCGGAATAAGATCCGCTTTTGGACGGCTACTATCGCCGACAGTTAGTTCCCCTGCCTTTGTATTTTACTTTTTCCTTCATTGTTGATGAGAATCAAGCCACATGAAAATTTCATAGATTGTCCTCGCGATAGGAGACAGGTGCAAGAAAATTGCATTGAGTGAAAATCTCGTTCAAAGCATTAACATAATTATGTTCAAGATCTTTATCTTGATGAGAAATAGGAATTAAGAATTCATGATAATAGCGTGCATATTTCAGTGTAGGCAATCGTTCTTCAATTTTCCGATCAATATCGTCCAAAATGATATTGAATAGAATGGCAGATATGAAAGGAAGAGCAGGAATGCCTGTATCTGAAGAGTAGTCTATCTTTCCGGTGAGTTGCAAAAAGAAGAGATCAACTTGACTATGCTAGAGTCATTGTGAACAATAGGGTGTACTTTTTCTAGAAGTCGTGACCTGGAAAACTTGCTTATAGAATTATAGCAATCTAGTCGAAGAAGAGCTTCCATATCCCTCCACTCTTGAATAGCATGAATGTAATGGATCACATCCTCTCTATCATAAGTATAAGAACTATAGCACGATTCCCGAAAATAGGAAGATTGACCCAACACTTTCATTAACATCTTACCAAGTGCCCCATAAACCACATCGTCAGCTGGAGAAGCTTCCAAAAGACGGGGTCGGATCCGATCCGGAGATGTTTTCACTGTTTATGAAAATGCGAAGTGGGGAAAGATTATAATATCCATTTATAAGTGCGTTTTGCATATTTAGAATATCTCCTTCCGAAAGAGGAGCTTCCTTATAGAAAGCGTAAACATCGTTTATTTCAAATACCAAACTGTCAAGAGAACATTTGTAAACATCATCAGTATATGATCTATACGTTACATGGAAAAGCATATTTTTTGCCATGCCTGGCCTACTACTAAATAATCTTGCCATTTGAATCATCATTTAATTTAGATTAATATAAACACCATACTCAGAAACGGACTCTTGTAAGTGCAAGAGATAGAATAATAGTTGCAACCATATATGATAATGTTTTTATCTTACCGCTTTGGTTATTCTCTATTTTGAGTGGGTCAAAGGATGTTAACGGAAAGAGTTCCCTGGTTTCATTATTGAGGGGCTCTCCGCAGTAGCATGGGCTAAGAACTTCAGGGTGAGTGCTGCAAATATGGTTAACATAAGTATCTTCGATCACTCTTTTTATTTTTAATAGAGAGAGATCGGGCGAGCACAGTGCTATAGGTTTATTCAAAAGGGGCTATGTTCATCCATATTAAGAAGCCAAGGAAGATCGAAAGAAAGATAACGAAGCGAATATCTCTGCTATACGAGTATAATATGGCATCCTTTAGTTTAAAGCTCTTGATTCTACCCGTTTCCCGGGATACATCTCCAAGCCCAATCTTTCGATCCGGTGATCGCAGTAAAGGTAACCTAGAATCATATATATTCTTAGGAAGTAACATTTTAGCAGTCAAAGGTTTCCATGGTGCAAAAGTATATTCAGCATAATCATCATCATTAAATTTATATTTAACACTCCTCGTTCCCTCTGGTGCATCCAGCATCTTAGACTTCAGTTTCTTTTTATGTTCATCATCATTCTGCAGCCTTCTATATTTCAATATTGTCACTCTATCACCTCGATATTGAACCCATGCTGGTAGATAATGAACTGTAGGATTGATGTTATAGTTTGGACGTTCTCGTATCTCAGGCGTACCTGAAATGAATTTGTTAAATAGTTTTAACATTGGTTTTCTTTTCTTTTAGACATTTCGTCATTCTTGTTGAGGGAGCATCAGCATCGCTGTTGCCTATCTCCCCCCAGGGGGACGAGGGCCTGTTAGTACAACTCTCTGGCCAAACCATGTACCCTCATTGATGAGTTGGATCATTTCCAATACTCATATACGAGAGAGAAAGGCCAATATGGTAATTTTTAAGAGCAGTACCCTCGGGAAATTGGATTTCCCTATAAGGGTGACACTTGGTGTTAGGTACTTTTGCTAGGACGAAGGAAAAAAAATTAAAAGTATTTTTTCCGGGTTAGGGTACTTTTTTACATTCCGACTACACTGCTCCACTACTGCTATTGAATTTTAATTAGCTGTTGGCACATCAGCTCTTACTGCCCTCCTAGGAGCTCTTGGTCTTACCGGTACTAGTCTTGTCTGTGAGAGTAGGATCTGTTTTTATACGTAACTGCCTGTTTGCAATTTCATCACTAAAGTCGGAGGGTGCTATTGACTCAGCTGTAGATGGGATTTAAGGCAAGCTCTTGAAATTCATTCAAAAGAATGGGGAAGACAGTCATCTCATATTCACATCCAGAATCCACTTTTCTCGTAGAGGGTCCTATTTCATCAGATGTGGGACTTGAGGACAAGGAATACCCTTTGCCACGTGAATCAGACTAGCTTTATCTCAGAAGCGATTACCAATGTCACGATTGGAATTAGGAAAAGGAAGCAGTGGTACTTCTGACTTGACTGTTGATGAGGACGAGGCAAGCATTGATGCATCGAATGCTAGTCTTTTGCCCCTGTTATTTCCTGAACCCTCTTTGTAAGAGGTTCTACCACCTGCCTTAGTTTAGCTGAGGACAGCATATGGATCAAGAGGAGTGGGAATAAGATGTTCCGTGGAGGCGGACTTTCAACAATTCTATGTGTTAAGCTAATGAGCTCCCATAGGAAAAAGTACAGGACGCTTGAACCACTCTCTCTCTGCTCTTGCGCGTCTTTGGTGAAAGGGAATGTCTTGTGTTCTGTCATCCCCTCTTCTGAACATCTCTACTCGGAGTACTTTCTGTGATCACTTATCTCGACTTCAAGGAGAGGGGAGGGGATACTCCCCCCTGAAACTAAGTCCTAGATCAAAGTCTTTTTTCATAAAGGAAGAGTCAGGACTGTCCCGCCTTCCTTTCCCCAGGATCTGTAACTTCTTCCTCTATAAATAACATATTAACAGAAGAGGGAACCCCAGACAAAGTAGTGAGAGTTTGAACTCCCCTTCCTCTTCTATGAGTGGCTGAGGTAAAGACAGAGTATTCCCTCTTCGGCTAAGCGGGATCTACTCACATTACCAGGTCCGGGTAATCCCCAACATATGGTTCGTCGGCTCTGAGTTAGGCCGGGACTTCCCTTCCGCTTCGCCCAATTCATTAATAAGTGTTCTGGGAGGGGCAAACATAGTAATGAGGTGAGGCTATGAAATAGAAGAAAGAAGGGTGCAAAACTGAGAGTTTCAGGCTTTCCCACAAGCTGCTTAGTTATTGCTGCTGCTGCTAATATATGAGTTCCAACTGGTCAACCATTGATTGGACTGCCAGCCTCTGAGTATGGTACTAAGGCTCTAAAGGATTCCCCCGGCTAATCCCTTACTTACTTAATTAACTCGGCTGGAACTAGAACAGATGGAAGAAACTTTCCTTTGAGCGGTCAGAAGTAAGAAGACCGGGCAAGTCTCTACTCTTTCATTCGTCCTAAGAGGAAGTTTCACTCGGTAGGCTAAGGCAAAGTAGTTCAAGTGAGGCCTTGGGGGGGACATAGTCAACATCAGAACTCGGAGGTTCCCTTGGAGCTTGAATGCTAGGACTAGTAGTTCCTCTTCTGTGTGCTTCGAAGTCAGGGAATTACATAGACGACGCTGACGGAGATGCCTTCTTTCCTGACCTTGTTCCAGGAGCTGGCCATGAGTCTCCCGCGGATTCAGTAATTAGTTCTGTGAGCACATCCCGGAGAAAGGATGGGAGGTTCACTTTGACTTCTTAATTTCCTATCAAAAAAGTACACACCAGATTCCTCGGAATCTGATTCTAAAACAGAGGCCGAGGGATCTGGTGTGAAAACTGCTCCTGCGGCTCACTCAACTGATGAACAGCACACTGAACACCAACCAAAGAATTTTTTTCTTTTTCAATAAGAACATAGTAGGAAGTGGTGCTCTTTCGTCTCCGTCAGTAGGACCAGTGTTTCGCGAGGTATCAAGGAAGATGGTCTGCCTCACGATCTGCCTCATCTGAATTTCTAATAAAAACAATAAGGAATTATTATCGCTTAGCGCTTGTGCTAAGGAATAGGACTAGCTCCATTGCAAATTCCCCATTTATGTAGGCTGGATTCTCCATACGTTAGGGAATTCGCTTTCAAATTGATAGACCTTTACTATCCAAGCTCTACTTATGTTAGTACTTGTGATCGATAGAGAAGCCTTCCAATTGTAATTGGAGTAACCCGTCAGTGCCACTTCCTGTTCTCTAGCCGCGTCTAACCACTATGAGTCATTAGAAAAAGATCCAACTGAACCACCTGAAATTAAATTCTTTCTCTTTCTTCGAGCAACTCCTATAGGGAAGGAAAGACCAAACAAAAGGGGTCAATGCGGGTTTCATCTTCCATCTCTCCATTCTACCGGAGCAGGCATTCTTTCAAAAGCATAGCTATAAAATACCTTTCTCCAGGAGGAAGGAAAGAGAAAGCATGTAGGTTACACGAGAAGTTCTTGTATACCATACTTGTGTCGCCTCAGAAAGTGCCTTTCAGGGTCAGGGCAAGAAGAGTAGGAATGATAGGTCAGTGCCCCAGTTCTTCCATTCCCACGTAAGCTAATGAAGGTTCGGCTCGCCTGTCTTTGAGAGGGGCTCTTCCTAAGTAGGAAAATTGTTACTTACAGGCATCCATCTTTCTTTAGTAGACACGGGGATGGCTTCCTTGTTGGAGTACGTAGTGGTTCGGATAAGGACACGGGAGCTCGCTTTAATTACTTCTTTTCCAGGCGCCCTAGCCAAGCTGAAAGTCGAACGGACTCAATCGGAGCTACTGAGGGGAGCAAGAGCACCTATGCTATCGCCGGGCATTCTTCTTTGTGGTATCTATCATTCGACAGAAGAAAAATGAGAATCTTAATCTTTTTTTCTATAGAAGACTGAAAAAGCCCTAAAACACTTTTCTTTCTACGAGTCCCTCTCAAACCAAACTGCGATCTACCGCTTCTTGCCCTATCTCGGTAATGGTCCCGGGAAAGGGAATCTTGGAAGGAGAATAACGAATCAAATGACTACTTTTCGTGATGAGCTAGCTAGCTTATTTGAAGGGTATGGTCTCCTTCTGCGAATCTATTTCCTCTATCTAATAAGGGAGTTTTGACAAGAGGAGGAACAGCTCTTTGCCTTTCTGCTTCAAAGAAAGAGGTGGGGAGAACAAGAAGTTGGCCAAAAAGCTTGGGCTACGCTCCTTGCCGCCTACCTATCCGCTACTCTCATTGATTCGTGATCAGACAGGCAAGTCTAGCTCACAAGCAGCTGTGGATATGAGACCAGTAAGAGCGGATTCAAGACTTTCAACCTTCAGCTTGGCACCTTTGGTTCGTACTCACACTCGCACTGACCGATAGTATGAAT
The DNA here is from genome assembly GCA_963580455.1 of Euonymus europaeus. Taxonomy (NCBI): domain Eukaryota; kingdom Viridiplantae; phylum Streptophyta; class Magnoliopsida; order Celastrales; family Celastraceae; genus Euonymus; species Euonymus europaeus. The sequence goes on along the minus strand of OY756973.1, from coordinate 486,092 downwards.
AAGAAAGTACCTCTTAACTAGCCATAGGCTATCCTAAGAACGATCTCTATAATAGAAGTTGGAGTACCCTCACTCTATTTTACTTAAGGGGGATTCGATAAGAGCCTATTCGTTCACATCCGATTCGATAGCACTTGCAAGAGACTGGATGAATGACTGAACGACAGGCACACTGAAACTTGAAAGTGGATTGGTACTGGACAACTAGGACATCTAATGCACTGATAGCAAGCATTCCATCTGAACTTTATTTATTATAAAAACTATTTTTTTTCTTCTTATAATATGGTATTATAGTACAACTAGGAGTCAAAGCATTAACTCCATTGAACCCATATCATAGAGCTAATTCAATTACTATCTTATTGCACATCGGATTCTGATTCTATTGATTTTAGTGCACTATCCTTAGGTAAATCTCGGTATTTCTTTCTATCATATGGTATTTATGTGGAAGAACTAGGCTAGAAAAGCTCTAATGCATTCATTCAAAAAAAAGATTTCCTCTTCCAGGTGTAATAACTTATATAATAGAATGAAGCCCTTCGCTCTAAAACCATATCGGGGTAATGACAGGCGGGACTCTACTTATGCAATTCTGAGATCAAAGACCTTCTTGTTCATCAATAAGATAGAAAGACAAAGCGGACACTATCACTATGCAGCACCTAGTTCGGGCAAGGCAATGAATGAAATAAAAAAGTCTAGATCGCTACTCAGGTGTGTGTGAGAGGTTGAAGTCAGTTAACGAGCTTTTCCCACAACCAGAGAGGAGAGAGAGGTTTCTCACTCTATCAACCAATCCTCTACTCGTACTCAGGCAAACTTCCTTACATTCGCCTACTCGATGAACGAAGACAGCTAATCAACTACTACTTTGCACGGGAACTAAGAAGGCCCATTCAAAATGAAAGGCTTAAAACCAGGTCGGAAGCCGGACATTGCCCTTGGTAATAAAAGGTATTTGAACAGGAATTCCCACCCGCTTCAGGAAAGAGCTTAGCTCAAAGGTTACAGCTTGTTCTCCAAGCTATGGACAGTATGGGCATTCCCATTAGCATTCTCATCGGGAAAATCGTGATAGCAACAATTTCATTGCCTTTACTTACTCGTACTCGGACAGCAAGCAACGAGGTAACCTCTTCCGACGTCGAGGCTACTTCGTTTCCGATTACCTTTCCCTCCATGCTTTATTTCGAGTTTAGAGAACCGGACGATGAAAGAACTCTTTCAAAGGTGGAAAGTGGAATTCCTCTTGCCAGAAACAAAGAAAGGCAAAGCAAACTGCCTTGTAGATTCCAGTATGAACTCAAGGCAATTCACTCTTGTAACGAAGGTCAAGTCTTTTCCAATCCAATATGCTCAACCCTGAATGGGATTGATTTGAGGACTGGGTTTGAACCAATTGAGAAGCGGTTGTTCGCCTGTAATGTTACCTTGGGTGAAAAAAGGAATAGCCGTTCTCTCCTGACCTAGTTTCACTGAGACGAAGGTGGGCTATAGGACTGATCAAAGAGCCTATCTGTCTTTCGGGACATGCATCCAGGGGTACGTGTGTGCTCCAAGCCCAGTTCAGCTAGCTGATCCGAGGAAACCATAAAGAGATAGATCAGTTGCTGCCAAAGCTCTAGACTCAGGTCTAACAAGGGGCTATCAAGCTTCTCGCTAAAGGTGCTCATCAATACCTATTCTTCTTGGTTGTTCCCGATTAGCTGAACCCGAAGAGTGAGTTAGAAGGACCGCTATCAACTTCTTTTCAATTCCTTTTGGGAGATTCCTCATTTAAGGAGCTTGAGAATAGGGTGATCGGATCGTTCCAATGAGAGAAGCCTGCCCGAGTGGAGATTCTAAAGGAAAAGGTAATGGCACCACTACTGCTTTCTATCCTCCTGGTCGTTTTGGTTGTTTATTGATAGAACGTAAGACGACTTCTTCTTGATCCGAGAATTGAGGGTTTTCCCGCACCTGAGTATGAGGATTAGCTTACCAAGAAAGCCTATAATATAAGTGGCTGGCATCCTTTGTGTCTAAGTTGGATTGGGTTAGAGGATATGGAAAGGTATCTTATATGATCTGAAAAGAAAAGAGATCAAAGTCTAGTTCCACTTTCACTAATGTGCGTGTAAACTTAGTATGACGCCTAGCCCAGTCAGAATCTCTTGTCCGGCTTAAGACCAGACCTGGCTTTGAGTGAGTCGAGTCAATAGATGGCATTTCCAAGGTTCTATTTCTAGATGTAATCGATCCTATCTCGCCAGAGCGTGTGAGCAAGGTCTTGTATGAATCCTAACCGTCCCACCTACATGAACGACTCTTTCTCTTTCTCTTTCTGTCATATCGGATATTGGAGTCGTAGTTATATCTCCAACTGTTGGATGGGTCGATGAGTTCCCTTGTTCTTTCTATTCTATAGCTGGCTGATCCATAATCTCCCACCTCGATGACTGGAGCTTTGATCCTGAAAGTTGAAAGTAAGGGGTGACTGAGACCGTACCCCCCCTACATGCCCGTCTTCATCCGCTTCTTCCGAACCCAAGGAGTGGGGCTTCTTTCTGAACCGACCAATTCACAGTTACAAGACTTCTTCCTATCGGATTCTTACTGATGGAGCGAGCCTGTCTTGCCAACAAATCCGCCACAGAATTTGCGCTTCGGTGAATCTTTCTGAAGTTCCACGACGAAGGGTGACTCGCATGGAGTTGCATTCTGTAGGTCAGTCTTGTAGGGTGGGAACTCAGACTATGAATCAAAGGCCGCTTGCTCAAAGGGGCGAGCAGTCTCCCTTATGAAGAAGAGAGGAACCCCATTGAATTGAGGAGTTCTCCGCTTCCCCGTCCTCTAATCGGGAAAAGAAGGACTATGTCTTCAAGCACTAGGCTTCCAGCTTCGAGCAAGCAAGCTAGGACTAAGAAGATGAGTTCCGAGCCGCATTGACTATGTCACAGTCCAATCGAAGAGGCTCGTAGCCGCGTCGGACGAAGAGCTTTCTCAGACTCCTAAAACATGGGAGTACGGTCATAGAACGAGTCCCGAACCCGAACCGGTCAAGGACCTGGCATACTCTGATTAAGAATCTAAGTTCCCAGGCTATTAATGAAGAGGAGAAGCAAAATCGATCATAACAGCACTTCCAATAGTGGAATTGGAATCAAGGGATGTGGAATCGACGGATTCTTTAACTCAGGCTTCAGGGGAAGGACTAATAAGAGCTTAGTAGAAAGACTAATGGGCGAAGCGCTTAGTTGTTAGTTGAAAGAAACTGGGCCTAACACCATAGAAGGAGGATTGCTTCTCTAATCTAACCCATACGTCGACGAAAGTAGCATTCAGGCATCGGTGGAAGCGCTAAGCGAAAAAAGTGAAAAAGCTTTGAAGCCGATCGAACACAACGAGAGTAGCGGATTAGCGGCTGATCTTCTACCTGATCTATCTACCATATTGATGTATTAGAGAGACCGAGTTCCTACGAGGGAAGAAAAGATTCACCAGCTCTATCGATTAGAAAATCCCTGTACCTTTGTGAAAGACATCGCATGGAATAGCTTACACGGAACGGAGAAAGGTATAAGCTCAGATTAAAAATAGAAGTTCCTGAGCTAGAAGGAACCTGAGGGTATCAATCAACATATAGATATAAAGGATAGGATATAAGGATGAGACTAGCGTGTAGCGTTCACGTGGTGAAGGTTGAACTTGGGCCTTGGCTTCGGTTCCAGAGATGGGTTCTGTGGCGAACTCGAGTTTCATAAGATGATCTTACCTCGCTTGGAAGAAGAATGGATAGAGTTGACTCAGCTGCGATTGCTCTTGGCGTGCTATCTGAAGGGCTGATTAGGATTAAGATTCTGCTTTCTGCTATTTCATGGAATCTTAGAGAGACTGGAGTAGGTAAGAAGTGAGGGAGGAGTGAAAAGCCGGTTAAATGGTTGATGCTTTCATGGTTAAAGAATCTCTCTTAGCTAGGGCTAGGCCACCTGCCTGACTATCTATTGTCTCAGCAGGCCTTAACCCGGCAAAAGACGACAGAGGCATAAAGGAAGGTTGATGCAGAATAAGCGATGTTCTTGCTCTTCTTTCTCTTGGAAGAAGAATGGCTGTTGTTGAATCAGTTTCAAGTGGTGGGATCATATTCATATATAATAGTGGAATCCCGTCTCCTTAAAGGAGCGATCTCTCCCTCAAAGTAGAACGAGCATAATCGAAGACAGATGGTAGCCTATTCTAAGTAGTTGATCTCACGTGCTATCCGAAAGTCTTCTTAGTCTTCGTCTGCTCTCAATGAGTCAATGCCCGGACCAGGCTCTTAATTAAATGGAAATCTCGTTAGTGAGGTCACCCTCGGAGTTGAAAACGACTAAGCTAAGCTTTTTGCCTTGACCTTGACACTAGTCTTAGCCTTTCCCAGGGCACCTTGCCTTCTTTCCTTGGCTTGGCGGGAAGGGCTACTAATAGTAGTGCGTGGGAACTCCTCTTTTTAAATGGGAAGAATAGCCTAGTAAACAGTGACCCTCGGGGAGGAAAGCGGCTCTTGCTCTTGTTCTCTTTGCTCTTTAGAAAATGGTTTCTGTGAACAAGGAAGAGGGGCTGCTTTACTCTTCTAGATCGAATGCTAATGATTCTGTCCTACTAGACTTTATTTATGTTGATTGATCCCCTCGGGGGACTGAGTGAGCTAACCCCCAACTCTTACTGCCACGGAAACCATACCATCCAAACCATCCTATCCGAAAGCCTACCATCCCGGGCATACCATCCACAGAGGTAGGGAAGGCAAGTCGAATCCCACTCGTTTTGAGTTCTCTTCGGGCAAAAGATGAAATTCCTTCATTCAAACCTGAACTCGAAAGAGCCTATTCGAGAACAGTAGCAAGAGTAAATTAATGGCTGATTCGCTCTCAAAAGGTCCTTCTCATCTTTAAAAGCCAAATCATCGTCCGCATGCGAATCCTTATCTTCAAAATCGTGGTATTCTCTTCCCAACAGCTTATTCTATTCCGGCATTGAGGTAACCCCGCTAACTTCACTCCGACGACAGGCCTCTGTTAAAATAAAAGGGCTATCCCGATTGGGATGATAAAGGGGGACTTGAAGGACAATGGGCGAAAGCTTAGTAACTACGAGGGCCAGCAATCTCAATATCGCGTGAATAAGAGTGAAGGTCTATAGACTCTCTCCTTCCGAGGTCACTCTCACTAGAAGTAGGAGCAGTAGGACATCTTAGTGAACAACCAATTCTGTGAAACAATCAGTTGTTAACCGAGTAGGAAGCTACTCTCTTCCCTCCTTCTAGCGAAATAGAAGGGGGTCTTTTTAATATGGTATGCTCTGTACCATACCACTGTACCATCTTCTCGTTCTTTGCGAATATGTTAATCTGGGAAGCCAACCAAGGCCGAGGCCATTCAACCGCTATCCGCCACTGGTATTCCATGATTGTAGGGTTTAAGCTATTCCAAATCAATAAATTCAGTAAACAGAGTCTAGAAAAGACTCTCTTCTTCTATAGATCTAAAAGAGAAGAGGAAATAAAAGGTATCTTTTTATCTGCTTGCCTAAGCTTTTTGTCTAGCCCTACGTAAGGCACGTGTCTAAGCAACTATCTTCATTTTTCTTTCTAACTGCCACTTGTTTTCATTTTCAAACGAACCTGCTATCCAATGAATTTGCTTGCTCAAAGGCTGGCAACTAGAATTGAAACTAGATCGCTGTCACTGCAACTGGCTCACCGAGACATAAAGCATTACTTGAACCAGGAAAGCTGCTAGAACAAATAACTCAAGCAAAAGCCAATCGCACTTATGCGACTTACAAGACTAAGAATGATAGACGGATTTTCTGCGTACAGATTACATGGAAAGCTTGGACCGAATGCGGCCACTATGGTACTTAGTCAAGCCCTACAAGCCCGAGTTGACTTATTCCTATCCCTATCTCTGTCTCTGTATCAAGCCATATTATCTATTCTAAACTATATAATTTTTTTCTAGTTAAGAAATGGATACAATCTTTGGTATGATTGGTGGTGCACTGCTGAAAGCTTAATGTTGAAGAAGGAAGAACTCAATCCTTTTATTTAATCCGTCAGCAGCCCACTGTAGGGCTTTTCCATTCTACCATTAATAAAAATTAGGATAGGAAGGAGGTCTTTCCGGAAATGTAAAATCACAGTTCTTCCCCTTCCCTTCCTAACGACTACTAGAACTATCAATCCCAAGGATAATTAGATAGAATGAATCCCACAGGCCCAATCGTTGGTTGGCTTTCCACCGCTAGCTTCCACTAACAAATAAGAGAATGAGAATCCTGGGGCGGCTCTAATAACTTGGTTGGAACTACTAGAACTCGAAACCGGTTGGTTGTTCTTTCTTTTTGTTTCGAGATAGGCCTCTCCTTTCTACTGCTACTCTGGCTCCACTTCTCCTTTCCTTCTTCGCTTTCTAGTGCGTTGCTTTAGACAATTGTAGCGAGGGTACTCAATTAATTATTCTTTCCCTGCCCGGTCCCGAGCCTCCTTCCCAGCTCTCTGTCCCTCTTCCTCTCGCCTAAGGGCTTATTGAGGAGTGATGGCTCTCGACTTGTGCGCCGTGCCGTTTCGTATACGTATCTTTTTTTTTCATTTTTATTTTGACTTAGCTTGATTAGCGAGGCGCATTCTTGAGGGGCCGTATTAAGGAGTCGCTGCTGCTGCTTTCCGCTATAGCTGCTTTATAAACAAAGGATTAAGCTAAGCTTTGAGGAGCCTTGCATTTCTTTTGCCAAAGGCCAGTTATTTACTAACCGTGTCCTACGGGTGTGATCGACTAGGCTGAGGGACACACATTACAGGAACGGACCGAGAGACTTAGCCGTCGAACGAACCGAGTGCTTTCCTTGTCCGAGATTGAAGTTGGGAGACCAAGGACGATAGCAAGGATTCAAAGCATCGAACCGAAAGATGTGACCGATGTGACTGAACCGAAGCTCCCATTTCTGATCTGGGCAAGGGTTCGAGGGCAGCTGTTGGAGATGATGATGCGGGTACTACTGAAGATGGAGATGCGGATTCAGCTGCGGATGGAGATTCAGGAAGGGATCAGGAAAGGTTGGCTCGTAAGCTGCTGAACTCTCACTCGATAAGGGCATTAGAAGCGCTTTTAATGCGCATTTATTATGGGCAGTGGGTGAGGATCGAGAATAGAAGCCGACAGCCGATTAGCGGACATATTTTTTTCCAACGGACAATTCCACAACAGATGATTCGCCAACTAATGAATATCCAACGGATTCGCCAACATATTCTGTTTCTCACGAAACAAGAGATCCAGTTTATCACGAATCTGAGGCGGAATGAGAATGTTATCTTACTAAAGAGTGGTCTTCTCTTTGCTTGTTTGCTCCCGTTTGCGTTGACCGAGATAGGGAAGTGCATTAAGCCTACGCTAGGCAATTGGACGAGACTCTTACTGGGACTATTCTATTCCACTATTGATTGACTGCCCGATACAAGGGACTATTCTACCTTGGTGCATTCCTGACCTGACTGGGTATTCTCTTCAGTCGGAGAAGACTGGCTACCTACAGTAAGTTGAGAGGATAGCATAAGCTAAGCAGCCAAAGCAGAGTAGGCAGCGAAGGAAGCCGTCTCCTTATTCACTAGACTTTCAGTAAAACAATGACTATTGCTGCCCGGGTTATAAGGAAAAGACTCTATCAACAGATGACAGAGCTAACTTGGACAGCTTGAAGGACAGGTTTTGATCCGTGTGCCGAGTCTGATCTTTTCTTTCGTGTGATGGATGAAACTAAGTTTCCCATTGAAAATGAGTGTGACAAGTGCGCCGATCCAGCCGGTATCGAGAGCTCTAATGATCATGGCGATGAAGCAAACTAGGTAACCTTAAGAGGCCTGGCCTACTTGCCCCCTAAAGTCGAGTTAGTGCTATGTACGTCATACATACTAGGCGAAACCACCAGACCAAATGGTATAAGACTTCGGGTGCACAAGTAGCTTAATCCTGATTCAATTAGGGCTTAGGTGCTTAGGAGTCTCCTGCCGAGCCTCTTCCTTGTTCCTTAGGCTGCCCCTTGAGGGCGCATTAATGAGTCGATGCTCTTACGGCTTTACGAGGTGGAGATATCTAGGATTTAATTCCTGTGGATTGATGTAGCTTTCATTCTGAGGTAGCTCTTTTCTTTCACCTCGTTCTTTTCTCTCCTATCCCGCTAGTCATTCTTTTCCCCTTCTGTTATCTTGCAGTGAGTAGTCACCATTTGTTCTTTTTTTAGTGTCTCTTCTTTCACTCTAGTATTAGAGATTTTTCGCTTATGAAGTTCAGTTTGAAGGTCTATATCAATCAAGTAAGAAGTCCCGATTTGTTAGCCGTGTCTGAGGGTCTCAGGGTTAGGGGCCCCGGTCGGGTGTAACGATTTGATGAAGAGGTATATGCCTTGGGCTTCCCGCCGTTCTAGTCTTTGTTTCGGGCTCTCGTCCTTTCCTACTAACAAATATTCTTTAGTTGCTAGTCTTAGCTGCTCTACCAACCATTGAGTTGAGGCCCCTATCCTGATGTTTCCTTCACTGCAGCAAGCAAGGGAGTATGCCACTATCATCTGTTAGCTAGTGCATCTTCATCCGATGTTACGAATCGGGTTATCTTCCTTTATTTTTTCGTACTCTTATCTTATCTGGCCCGGTCTTTGTTCCGTTTGTAGCTCCTCTCCTTCCATCGTCTCTTTCTTCTTTATTATGAGTTGGATGGTAATGTATTATTCCTCCCTTACTTAGTTCTTTAATTCTTCTAGAGAGAGTGAGAAAGGATCTTAGGACTATCGGTTTACCGGCTCGAATCTCCTCAGAGAAAGAAGCACTACTGGGCCGTAGTTTTCTCGATCAACTAAGTAACTCCTACAGAAAGAATTAAAGAACTGGACTCACTGAACACTTTAAAAATGTAGTATTCAGCCAAGTGTGAATTCTTTCTCTTCTTCAATAGTTCGGCAAGGATCGTAGCCTAAGCGGTTTACCGACTTACAGAGAAGTACCTGGGCCGTAGGTTTCTTGATTCACTTCCTACTTTGCTGAATAAAGATCGAACGCAACTTGTTTACATACGAAATTACAAACGGTAGTTTTTCTACTATCCTGATAGTTTTCAAAAAGATCTCTCAAGCCGGAGGACGAAAGACCGATAAGACTAGCATCCCACTACCGGACTATGAGCCGATCAGAACATCGTTCGCTTGTTTAATCTAATGTAATCCTCTTCCTTCCGCTTTCGAAGCCATAAGTCAAGAGCTTCTTCAAACGGGAGTTCCTAAAAGGATCAGTAGGTAACGGTCCTGAAGGGGTTCCATGTTCTTTCTCTCCCCTGGTCTGCAGCAGTTGTTGGTAGAAGGTCTAGAGCAAGTAATTAATACACCCAACAAGGTAGGTATTAGTTAGAGCTATGAACTGTAAGCCAGTCTCTCAGGTAGCTAGTAACAAGGAGTCTGTCTTATCTGCTAACACCCGGTGAGTTGAGTCCCCCTCGGTCTCAAGCCCTGGTTCTAGTAGCTTCTTTCTTTCGTTTCTATGACCAAGCTATGTACATCCAATCGGGCGAGAAGGCTTTCCTTCTGAGATGCACCGGAGAACAGGCATCTCATCAGAAGGAAAGGATAGCGCTAAACCAGACGTATTCAGTCTCATGCTCCTAGGTCTGGGATCAATCCCTTTCTTGGCGAAGAATATGAATTCCCGCTTGGGTCACACAGGCTTGAACTACTCCTCTTCCCTTCTACCCTTGTCCCGAGCGTTTGAACTACTCCGAATTGCTTGAATTCTTTAGAAAAAATAGAACTCTCTTGAACAACCGCTTTACAGTAGAGATTTCCAGTGGAGGAAAACTTCTCGTTGCTGAGCTTGCCGATAAAGAGTCATATGCTTATTAGTTAGCAGCTCCGATTCCTTCAACAGAAGTGGCTTTCCTTCCCTCTCCTTCACCGAGAAGGAAGGGCTTATTCTATTCAGAACAAGCGCTAAAGAAGGGAGGTGGGATCTCTCCTAAAAGAAAGGTATTTCTACTGGCTAGCCTTAGGATTTGATGGACATTCAAAAAGAGAGGGATTCAGATGAAATAGCAAAGCAAAGAGAATTCGAAGAGAGGGATTGACTTGGGCTTACGACATGGTTGTTTTACCTTTGAGGGCTCATATAGTTTTTCTCAGTAGGGCTATATCTTTCTTCCATGGTAGGGCTAGGGGCAGGGCATCTGTGAATGAATCCTCCTTCCCTCCGGAAGGGACTACTCATATGCGGCATACTCACACGGGGACAATAAAAAGGAATATATAGAGGGTAGCAATAAACCTTGAAATAGTTAGCTCCTTAGATGGAATCACAATCTCTGCTGTTCGCTAGGAGAAAAGCTATCCAAGATAGTCCTCTAAGTCCCGGCATGCTCCTTACGCTCGTTTAGTCCTTTAGCTAGTTAGAGCCTTATGAAAGGGAAGCACTTTTTTCTAGGATGGGTAGGCAAATACTGGTTATCCATAGGCGACTTCTCCTTATCCATAGACAAATACTGGGACTGGTAGAAAGTCTTACCTGGCTATCGAACTCCAGAAGATTCAATTCAAATATAGCTGCTTTGAAAAAAGGGATGAGAGAATTCTTTCGCCAAGAAAGAGTTTGAGACTTTCGTCCGAGAGAAAGTCCAAGCTCTCCGAGACCACTTAATTGTCTGCCTTAGAGGAATGTGTCCTAGTTGGGGTGGGGGAATTCAGAAGGAATTGGTTCCCGGAAGTGGAAGTAGATGGGGAAGACAAGTTAGAGGATGCTGAAAAAAAGGAGATATCGGTCTTCTCTGAGCTTGAGGCATGACCCTCAAGAGAAGTAGAACAAGAGGAGCTTAACGCCTCTATAATGGATAAAGGAGCCTGCGCTTATCCGAGTCGAGAGTTATCCGACTACGGCTCCTCCGCCCTGTTTTGATACCCCATCCCTATCCTGCCCTTCGCATTCTGCAACTAAGATGACCGGTCTGTCCTTTGCTTCTTTCCCGTACTTGATGCCTACATTCAATCAATTGATTGAATGTAGGCATCGCTCTTTCCTTCGCGCTTGGTAAGCGCTTCGGTTTTCCCTACATCTGCGGGCTGGGACGTCCAGCCAACCAGTAGAAAGAAAGTCAGACAGGAGAGGAGGACCACGAATAAAAGCAAATATAAATTTTTTTTTTTTTTTTTATAAATTAAGTTAATCGTCGTCGTCCGGTACATTGAGATTTCCCAAGGAACGAAGTTCTTCCTTGATATCGGGCCAAAGAGCACATTTGCGAGTTCCAAAGCGGCGGTGGAGGTGACGGAAATGGGAGAGACGATGATCGGTGTCTATTTCCCACGCATCCGTCATGGCCACGTTAACCGCGCGATTCACGTCCTGTGGATCCTCTAGGGTGATCCCTTTCTGCTCCAACAGCTTGCGCGCCTTTTGGAGAATTTTTTCCTCCTCTTTTTCGCAGGCTTGACTGATATCCTCCACGGCTTTAAACACTGGGTCTTCTCTGTCCGCTGCCCCCTGTTCCCTTGCCTTTTCCCTGGAAGCCATAAAATCCCGTATCCAAACATCATCATCATCTTGTGAAACTTCATAGTTTGGATCTTGCGTGCCTCCCACCTCTGGCGGATTTGGGATCCCTATTTGGGAGGCCCTATTTGGGGAAGAGAGGCAGAAGGTCCGGCGCCCTCCGCTCGCCCCGCTCCTAGGAAGGGTCTCACTGCGTCGAATAAATCCCCTCCTTCCCTCGGACTCCCATCCATATGTAGAGGCCCATTCTCTCCTCGCAAATCCTCTGGATGAAAGGATGTTTCCCCCGTCCCGCCGGCCCCTACACGAAAGGGTGGGTGAAATGCTCGGCGTAACACTTCCACCCGTGCGCGGTTCTCTTCCAAATCGTGTTTCAATTCATAAAGTGTTCTCTTTCGGAGTTTTTCCAAGAAAGCGTCGTACTGCCGTTGGACTTCGGAGGCGCCCAACAACCTCAAACGTTCTTCCCGACACTCCTGCAGCCGCTGCTCTAGCTGCAGCTCCTCGTGAGTAGGAACAGCCGGCATGCTATGTGATGGGCCTGCTTCCGAAGAAGCCCCTACCCCCTCAAAAAACTCTCTTAACAATTCCTGATCGGAAGGATCGAAGCGGCGAGCTGGAAGCCCCTCTCCCCCCACCATTTCCCATGGAACCCTTGTCCGGATTCGCGGAGCTCGACGAGGGACCCTCTTGACCTGCACACTGAGCTTCTTCTTTATGGAATAAGCTTTTAATCAACGCCTCATCCGAGCAGAAAGAATAATCCAAGAAGGGACAACAATCCCTATTTCTCTTGTCTTGCACCGTCTTTTTAAGAGCCTGCTGACAGCCTGGGGCTTATCCACTTCATACAAAAAATGAATTAATTCTCTTCGTATCCACCGAGACCCAAACTCAACTTTCATTGCTAATGGATTTGTTGATTAAATGCAAATTGGATGGGATGGAAACTCCCCTCATAGCGGTATCAATCCCGATTTACTTTCTGGCTTGGCTCCTTTGAGTACGCTCAGGTATTTTTCCCCATTCTTTCGAAGTTGCTAGCAGATGACCTGGGTCCCTCGCCCTTTAGAGATAGGCTCGCAATTCTCAAATTCAAAGAAAAGAGTCTTACTTAGATAAGGTTAGCAAGAAGATTGTTTTTCGCGCTCCGGCTTGGTTTTCCCGCTCAGGTGCTAGAAAGGAAAGCTTCCTTGGGCGGGCTGCTAAGGCTTCCTCCTTCTATCTCGTAATTGAGAGATTATCAGACTACAGCTCAGGGGTAGAAGACCGGGCTATTGGATGTGCGAACTCTCGGGCTTATCTAGCTTGGCTTGGTGAACTCTCTCTTCTTCTTAAAGGGGCCCCTAGACTTTTAGGCTCTGCGAACCACAGGTTTAATACGGGGTCGGACTTCCTTGGGCGCTTTCAGGCTAACTCCTTCTATCTCGAAAGCCCAGCAGTTTCCGATTGAATAAATTTTTTCTTTCTCTGTTCTGAAACTCCCTATACAGAATAGTTCTTACTTCCTTGCTCAACTGCGCTTTCAGTCGTCTTCCTCGGGCTCCCGCCCTATCTAAGTAAAGCTGCTAGCAACAACAGAAGAAATGAATTAACAAGGGTACAGCTCAGGCCGTATCTTAGCTCTCGCCCCTTTTGTCCTTCCTTTCTCACCTTTACAGAAGCATCCATGATCTTGCGACCAAAAACCTTTCCAATGTTAGTTAAGAAGGTGTCATGGTACTATTACACAATCACTCCTTAGCGGTAGGTAAGCTCGGCTTTTTCACAGGCATAAAATTGTAGTGCCATTGAGTAAAGACAGTGATCAAGCTTATGAAAGCAGGTAAGAGATCTCATTTTTCTATTTGCAGTCCTGCGATGCGCTTGGTTACAGGTATATGAAAGCAAAGCCGGATAAAATGTTAGACTCTTCCCCTTGGAAAGATTTTTTATTTAGGCAAAATAGAATAAGCTCTATTTGCAGGCCTCCTAGGATAGCCTTTTCCTCTATATGAGACTCCTATAAGAGGCGCTTTGAAGGAACAATTCCTTCTTTCGGCCAGGTCCCTGTACCTCTCATGCGAGCCAATTCCAGTTGCTTTCCTTTTTCTTGCGAGTCTTTCTTTTGGAGTGCCTGCTCCTTTTGAATCCCTGCCTACCACAAGATAATAACTTGTGGCAACCTATCAACCCTCTTACTAAAGAACTCACTATCTGGCAGGGCTATTCTTACCTCTTGCTTTTGATCCAGTTAGAGTTTGAGTTGCTTTCATTCACTCAGCCAATCCTAATAGAATCGCTTCAATTGCAAATGTCCCGGCCAGCCTTTTTTGGAATCTCTTTTCTCCCTAAAGACTAGAAATTAGTGAGCAGATAGGGGAAAGTGCCTTTTAGAAAGGGCAAGCGCAATCACTCGACACCATTATCAAGCAAGCTGGAGTCTTTGTTTTTAGCCAGCAGAAATTTTATTCCATATGCTCCGCTCTAAGAATAGAATCCATAGGCAAGGGCTGAATATTAACCTAGGCAGCTTCCTGTGATAAAGCTTGAGTATTAGAACTTTTTGAAGCTAGCGCCTAATATAATTTGTAACCTCGTGCGAGTCTAGCTCTTACAGGTCTAGGATTCCCGTTATCACTAGTCTGAGTGCCCCTAATCCAGTGCTCGTAACGTAATATGTCTAGTCTCCTAGTGAGGAGTATCTCCAGCTTTTTCTTTTAAGTCAGCGGTATCTCACACGCAATCTCCTGCGGAGTCAAGGTAAAAAGCAGATCTTATTTCACTATGGGTAGCTGGTAAAAAGTCCATGCCTTCCGCCAGTTGTAGTGCTAATATAAGGCTTGCGGGTCATTCAATAGGAGTCAAGTGAAAGACCCGAGTCTGGTCTGTTACATCTCTTTATTAAACCTAATCCCGCCATTTAACAGTAAGTAAAGTTCTTCGAATGAAAGAGAGTGGACTTATTCGCACCAGGGCAATACATACCAAGGCAGGGAACGAGGGATTATAGGCTGACGGCTTCCTTTCTCCGGGATAGCTTATTCTAGCTCTAATTCCTTTCTAGTTTTATCCCATGGGATACTCATTTTCTTACTCCTACAAGGAAATCGCCTAGCTTCGACCGATGGGCGATTACGCAATGACTGCTAGAAAAAGGACTCAGTACCTTGGACTGGCATGCTTGACGGATTTTACTAACCTACATACTATAAGACGATCTTTCCTACGAGACGGAAAAGTAAACTCCAGCAAAAGGTCTTGCCGCTGCCTTCGAAGACTGACGGAATAGAGCGATCACTTCGACTGAGAAAAGGACTGGAAGAAAGCGAATCCAAAGCAGACGTCTAGGTGGGGCTCTTTCTTTCACCACCATTCCTCTACTCTTTGACTAAGTCAGTCCCTCTGTAATCGTAATATCCGCGACTCGGAGTAAGGGCATCAGCATCAGCTCTAGGTTATGAGGTTGCAGGCCTAGGCACCATACCCATTGCCCTATCCTTCTTGATTGTTCTAATCCTTGGAAGCTTTCCATGTATTGCTACGAGTCGTGTAAGGGGCATTTCCTTCAAATCTCCGTCTTGCTTGGTGATTTCCTTCTTACTGTACTGTAGTTCTTGGAATCTTTTCTTCCATTCTTCTAAGCATTCAGTCTTGGTAGTCTCTCCCATTGTTGTAAGTTAGTATTATAGCGAGTGAATGTGTATGCGGGCTCATTGCCGTTTGTCTTAGTAAGCCGTACGCTTCTTTTCTTTATTGCTCCAGTGAGCGAGTACTTTTTCTCTTTCTAAGCCGTCGAAGTCTTCAAATCGGTGACTACATTACTTCTCTCTCCGGCTATTCCGTATTCAAAGTAGGAAAGATTCTATGTCCGTACTGCCCAGCCTATCGTACGTCTTCCCGTAGCCCCTATGCCCATATCCCCTAGCCCTTAGTCCCTTGTTTCGGTGTAAGGTATCTCTCTTTTTCTGTCTATCTTTCTGGATAGTTTGTCTTCCTATTCTTTCTATTCTAAGTGGGCCGAAGCCGTCCCAATGAAATCGGTGGACCAAGATGACATCATCGAGCAGAAGCCTTCCCAGTTGAGTTCTTAAGAGAAGAACCAAGCAACTGAAACAATTGTTTTTTAATCATTGACTGAACCATCGTCAAACCTCCACCAACATTGGATGATAGAGGGACGTTCTACCAGCGAAATAGATCCACTTGGCTTTCCTGCAAGTCTTTGCTGCACTTTCTTCATTATGTAGTTAGTTTTCTTTCTTGACACTCTTTTGTGAATCAAAGGCACTCCTAAAGTACTTACCAATATCATTGGTATGCAAAATATTGGTAATTGCTTTTTATTGAACTAATAGTACGAATCCGAGTCTTAGGACTCAGAAAGAACTTGGACTTAGAAAGTCTTTAATGGTACTACTGGTCTGCTTTGCAGTAAAAGCCGGTATTTATGGCACTGCTGCCAACAAGAATGCGTCCTCTGGCCTTCCAATGATTGAATAAAAAGAGATAGAGTTTTGACCGCAATGATATTTAAAAGTTTTTTTATACCTATGCATTAAAGCAGCTGAGGAAGGAAAGGCAAAGAAGATCTGTACAAGATAGAAAGTAGATTATAAAGCGTTAACAAGACCAAGAACTGAACTGCTGGAGGAACAACTACCGCCCCGTGGGGCTTAAAATGACATAGAAGAAGTGGAATCTCATGCAAACGGTGGTTAACCGGAGCTTAGAGTGAAGTTCGTCAGTCAGGGCGGGCAGCTTAGACTCTTTCCCGAAGAGAGCTCCAACCGAGATTAGAGACGCTAACATAACAGGGGCAGGAGACATATCTTTAAGAACCAAGAACGGGATATTCGCATTAGCAGAAGGAGGAGAGTGAAGAGATGAGCATTTTTCAAGCAGCTTTCCTTAACGAAGTCATCTATGTGACCAATGCACGCTTCAAAGAAAGCAAAGAGGGATGGGATGCTCGCTAGCAGCTCAAGGGGATGGGATTGAAGACCAAGGCAGGGCTCTTGTTGACAAAGAAGGTCTAAAAAGGCAAATTAACGTATTTGAAGGTAACCACCCTACTTACTAGTATAGTAGAAAGACCTATCGGACCTGTGAAAGTCTCGTTTTTGACTAAACTAAGAAACACGGGCTTTGCTGCGACGAGGATGACTTTTTTAATCAGCCAACGTCAAGACCTGCAACAGAGTCCTACCACGTTAAGGGAGAGCACCCAACTTGCTTGTTGACACATGAGGGGGAGTCTGAGGTGGCAGGATTTACCACTAGAGCCCTACGGTAGTGATGGTTGGTCCCACTACTCCTTCGAGTGCCTTTTGCGCTTAGCCTCGGAAAGAGGTGCTTCTACAGCGAAGGTGCTAAAACCTAAAACTAGGCGAACTTACTTCGGAAACTTAAACGAATCAATTCCCACTTGACCCATTCTTCTGACTGCGCTAGCATCATCGGATACGGCAACAGAGATTCTTCCAACTTCGCTCTCAGGGGCGGGCTTGTAGACTATTGAATTTCAACTTCGAGCTCCTTCTACTCTAAACTACTCTGTGCCTATTTTGAGCTTTTCACAGTAAAAGTAAAACCTTTCTTGGTGGCAACATCGGCATGCCTTATATAAGACTTTAAGCGCACCTGAACTACCCATAGTCTAAATAGTTTTGCACTCAATCTCAATAGTCAATCAATTCGTTTTTCCAGGTGGAAATCTGGGCAATGGAGAGTGAGGGCCGTAGGCGGGGCGAAAGGAGACAGATTTCCTAATAGACCACTTAAAGATAGCAAGCGACTGGACGAGGAATAGCAAGCGGGAGAGGGAAAGAGCCCAGTGAGCCGATAGCATGCATTGACCGAACGACCAAGAAGCAAAAAAAAGTAAGGCAAAGACTCCCATGGACAAAGGGAGAAGGAAGGCGATTTCAAAGCGAAGCACTAACTGGCACCTTAGCTAGTCCGAAGGGCTGCTACTAAAGCCGATAGGGTCAGGAAGAGAGAACGACTATACTTTCTGAGTTAGAACATTAGGAACCCATATGAAAGAAAGCAGCCAAAACAGTAGAGAAGATCAGAGACGGGTTTAGCGAGAAAAGCCTTTAGCTCACACCTATCTTTGATGAAAGAAGCCAAAAAGCAAGTTTAGGTAGAAAGGTGTCAGAGAGATTACTTTTGTTGAACTCTTCCTTTACATGAAGGGAATGAATGCCTTAATGGAATTGAATCCGGGATCCAAGTAGATTAGGTTAAGGCAAGCATGAGTTCAACCCTTTTCTCATCGGGCCAGGATCGATAGCCGTTCGACCTGAGGGAAGTGCGGTCAGATTCAGAATCCCCAATGTCTTGGTCTTGACCTTCGCTTCGAGGGACAAGCACCGCATCTAGGTAAGCGGCATCTAATTTAATTGATTCACCGGATCGATCTTCCATCTACGAAAATGGAAGAGATGTCTGTTAAGGTCGGCTTCATGAAAGCAAGAAAGCAAGCAAGTTTAGCGAAAATAGAGATGGAAAGAGATGGATTTTGCCCAGCCGTTGTCAGATCAATTCCCATTCATTCTTTGATGGAATAGGGAACGGGCAGAGCTGCGTCTATCAGGAATGGGCGATAGCCTATGACTTAAAGTGCCGACTATCTATGAATGACCAGGATCGGAATGCCAATCGACGAGATGAGCCTACGAAAGATTTAAAGTTCAGACTATGATGACTGGCATCCTCACTTACGCAACGAAATTTAGTTGATGGAGTAGCCAGTGCCCTTGAGTTACTCTCTTCGGTATCGCCTTCTCTCATCGTTAAAGGCGCCGCAAGACACTCGACTAGAAGAAGTTAAGATTCAGAGGCTAGGGAAGAAGTTTCAGCCAAAGAACTAGACCCCTTTTTCTTCCTTTGTAACTGTGCCTTAGACTTCAGGGAAAAGATAGTTGAAACTCTTTCATTAAAGGACCACCTATTTTGGGATGTTTAGAACCTGTAACAACAGAGTCTTCCGCCCTTCCTTCGTCTGCCCTTTCCCTGACCCTTAACCTAATTGACTTAAAAGGAGCTGGAATAGGTTTTGAAAGAAGAGAGTCTTTCCTTGGCTCTTCCTCTATCAGAGGTCTTCCGGTTAATTATTAATTAGCAGATTATGTAACAACAAGAGAATCTAACTTTGGAGCAGAAAAAGTCAGAATTGACAAAGCAACTGATTCTGCTGCTTCGGGTTATGCCCCCTTCGTCAACAAGAGCTAAGTTGGTTGCAAAAACGGAATTACTTGAAGCGGAATCTGCCCCCCGAATCCGGGTCTGGAACTGAGGCTGTGCCTTCCTCTGAGAGGGCAAAGATAGTAGGAGCTGCTTGAACTTCTTCTGGGGATGAGTCTTCCTTTGCGGCTGATTCTGCCCCGGGGAGGAAAGAACTGATGATGGAGATGCCGCTGGTTTCGGTGATGGGGATTCCCCTTCTTCCGTATCCGTTCTTTCTTCAATCCCTGACCCGTAGTCTGTGACTTCTTCCCCTTCTACAGCTGCAGAAAAAGGAACTTACTAATCTGGTTCGGGGTCTGGTTCTTCACCAAGGGTTGATGAAAGAACAACTAGGAAGGCAACTGATTCTGGCAAGCAAACTTCCTGACTTTCCGCTTTCTCTTCTTCTCTGGCTTCTTCCCCTGACCGGGAGTCTGCAACAACAGGGTCTTTCGATTCAAAAAAGTCATAGTCATAAATAAGGCCCTTTCCGTAACAGCAGAAAAAGCCTTGCTGCCCCATTTTCTTCCTCTTCTGCTTCCGCCATTCCTAGGGTTGGAGATCGAGTTCAAATGGGGCGAGATTTGTCTTAAAAAATGCTTTTTCATCTCACTTGAAGCTGAATCTGATTCAACCTCAACCGCAGCAGGAGCACCAGTTGACTCAACTCCTCAATCGGGGACTGAAGCTATAACTCCAGACCCTTTCCTTCTTTCCCTTTTTTCTTAGACCCTCGGACAAGAAGCTGAATCTTCTTCTTCACTAATGGGGATAAAGGAACTAGTACTTTCATTTCAGCAAAAGAGGATGAAACCCGACCCTCTCACAACTTCTTCTTTCCCTGAGCCTTTCTCTTCACTAAAGGAAGTAAAGTCTTAAGCATAGTTGCTAGAAGTCAGGAGTCCCAATCGGCAAAGCTGCTTTCAAGAGTACCAGTATTTAAAGCTTTAACTTCTTCTCCCGCAGACAAAGTAGTAAGGTCCGTTTCGGGCTAGCCCCCTTCGTCTTAGTCTCTCCCTTCCCTCCTCCATAGCCTTCTCCCGCCATGAGCTATTGGTCAATCGTCTCTACAACAGCTGCAATTCATTCCTCCCTACCTACTACAATATAGGTAACCGCCCGCCCTCTAACCTCCTCCTCCATCGAAAAAGAAAGAGTTGGTTCGGCTTCCCCCTCCATTGCTATGCCCCCCTGGCGCGGATCGCTCACCCTTCCCTTCTTGCTCTTTCTATCGTGGTAGCAAGCATATAGCAACCTGCTATCTATCGATAGGCACGCCTTAAATGATCTTCCTCACTCGGCTTTCAGTAGACCTCCTTCTAGAACTTACATGAAAAAGCATAATATCTTTGTCTGGAAGGAAATTGAGACTCGTTCCATATTACCTAGATAGACAAGAAGAAAGTAGGGAAGGACCCCGTAATGATACTGCTCTGCTATATTGATCATGATCTTCAACAAAGCGGAAATGATCAGCATTTTTGAATTCCTCCTACTCACCAAAGTCCTAAACTCCCACTTCTATCGTACGGGAGTACTTCTCAACAGAAAAAAAGGCTTTGAGAAAGGAGGTCCGAGTTATGCATCAAGCATTAGCTGAAGCGGGATTCCTAAAAAGGACATTATCCTTCTCTTCTTTCTGCCATTTTTCACAGATGCTGTCTTTCCTCCTGGCTATGTAATGCCCACTTTTACAAGGCGAAGAAATCCTCGAAGTCATCTAGTTACCTTCCGCTATTAAATTGAGCTCAGAGGTGAGGATCCTATCCTCATTAGGCTATTTCCCAGAAGTCGAGCTGACTCAGCTGCTGAGTGCTTCCCCTCTTGTCCACCTAGATTATTCACTTCATTTGACGACCTGGGAAAGGCTTACAACTCCTGGGATCGGAACCGTATTCACTAGCAAGTAAGTACCAGATGAACTTGAATCTAGTTTAGTTCTTTCTTTCCTTGGCGAAGAATCTCCTTCTTCAATAGAATAAGGCACATCCTTACTTGTCACATTAGTCAGTCAACGAGATAGAGTTTGTGTTCCGGGTAAGAAGACCTCTGATAGAGGATGGTAATGGAGTGAATATTCCCTTTCATCTAGTTCTTTCCAAGCGAACCGAGCTAGTAGGACAAGACAAAGAAAGAAGTAAGTACCTTTGCGCTTTCACAAGCGAACAAATAGGCAAAGATGGAAAAGCTGGCCAATCAAACTGGCCAAACGAACCAAGCCAAGCTGAATACGGTACCAATAAATACGGAAAGTGAAGCCCTTCCCTACGAAGACGAACGGATCTGACTCTATCATCTGGGGAGTATTTCATCCAAATCCCAGTCTTGTCGGCGTAGAGCCAGAACCAGAAGGGGTTAGCCGCCGCAGCCCGCAGTTAACCTATGTTAATAGCGCTTTCTTCTCTTATTACATTTATTTTTAGGCTTTAGGCGAAGACTTTACTAATAAGCTTTCAAGTCTAAGGGAACCATACGGATATACGGATAGATGATAGTTGGGAAAATCGAAAACAATAGCCCGGAGATTTAGAAAATTTTTTCTCTCTGTTCTGGCTTTAGGGCCTTGTTTTCGCTCCACCTCCGCTTATCTAAAATAGTTTTCTGGTCGCGTACTATCTTATCCTAGTTGCAGTTGGCTGGGCATCTTTCTTATCCGAGTTTGCGAACTCTCTCCCCAATTCTAATAGTCAAGCACTTGGCGCCTATGATACATAATTCTCTGCTGACAAGAGAGATTTGCTTACCGGGTTTGTGCCCCACGTAGGAAAAAACTCCCTCTGACGGCGCTCCTCTGCCGAGTAGTTTCTGTTAAAAAGTCAGATTATCTCGAGGCATCTATCCAAAGCAATCCACTTCCTTCCCTCGCTCGACCAAGGCAACTAACGAGGAAAAGGCCTCTAGGAGAGGAAGGGAGTGACTCCCAAAAAGAGCAGACAAGACAAGAAACCCACGCACGGCTAAGAGAAGAGGATAAGATAAGGCAGATCCTAGAAACTTCTTATTAAGGGAAGGGGTTGGTTCTTTCTACGTAAGAAAGATTGGCTCGACAAGAAAGGAAGGGCCTTGCAGTTGGGGCATCTGCTCCCCTATGAATATTTTTTATTAATTGGGGAGCTGAACCCAGGAAGCCTCAAAGTGGGAGTTCTTCAAATATCTTCAGAGAAGATAGATTAAGAGAATCAAGCAAAGGCGAAGTCTCAAACAAAGCGCTTTACGCCGCTAGCAAGAACAATTAACACGGATCGCCGCGAGCTAAAGCCGGGAACCCAGAGGTTCGGAGCTTAGCTACCCCTACTAATAGGCTTGGCTTTGATCAATAGGCTTTTTGTTGATCTCTCTTCGGCGACGGAACCTTTTCCGTTGTCCTTTCAGAGTCTCTAAAAGAATCCTTAGCTAAAGCCCTTCGTCTCTTCCATCGCAAATACAACTGAAAGCTGACTGCCCAGAAGAAAAGAAGGAGTAAAGTAAGCGTCTTCGGACATAGAAAGTAGGCAATAACTTACCCTTCGTTAGCGGTGTAGGTTTCAGTCGGTATCGACACAGCCTATTTCGAGACTGGGGGAAATCTCTATACGATTGAAGTCAGTGTGCAAGACAAAGTCTAGTTTTTACTTTGAGTTCCTCTTTTTTTTATTTTAATAACATAAAAAATGCATTCCACAGTCGTAGGTACCGACACCGGCAGTCGGATATCAATAATCACTTACCCCACGTTAGGAGAGTGAGCGAATAGTCAACTTTCCCAGTTCATACCACACGTAAGCGAAACATCCCACTCCCCCTGTCTGTAGCAAATGAACCATAGCGAACGGGCGGAGCTCACCTCATCAAAGCTAGAAGAAGCTCATAGGAGGCTCGGAAGGAGCTCTCCTTCCCTTCACTATTCCAGAAAGAGATCTACCGCGGGAAAGGAAGCAGCATTAGAGTCGGCATCTGAGCCAGGAGGGAAAGGCATGAGATGGATGGGGAAGAGAGACGGGCATGATGATGACCCCTATGGATGGCTAGCTTTTCCTTCTCGAAGGGTGCTTACTCCATTATATGGGACGACTACCACCGAAGGAGGCCTTGCCTCCGATGAGACGAGACGACTACTTGTAAGATGCTTCAGGGTGACATCCGGCATTAAAGTTTTTTTCTTGCTTGTTTCCGCGCCGGAGTGCGGTAAGTCAGGTTTCATTACTTTGAAAGTAAGGTTAGCGCTTGACGTGCTAGGTTGTTTGCTTGGTCGTTCGTGTCACCTACGTGCGGTAGCTTGCTTGCCCGATTTCCTCTTCATGGCCTACACTTGCCTTAGCTCAAGCCTGATGACTACAATACACAAAGCAGCTAAAATCCACTATTTTTCATCAGGTGAGCCACTCACTTCTTGCATCTCCATGCCCTTGACGAAGGTGCATGCACTGATTTTATAGAGCTACAAAGACCTCCACCGGGGGGAACGAAATGAACTAAACTACACGCTCTTTTACCGGCGCATTCCAGCGAAGCAAAATGGATAGCTCTTGCTTTACCTATAAAGAGCCCTGCATAGCTACTTCGAGACTGATTAAATGGGTCCACACCTTCTGCGTCTCCTGCCTTTGAACTTTGCATTTCCTCTTTTTAGTGGGGTCTTGCTAAGAAAGTAAAGTAGTTGAACAATCAATATTCCAATATTTTTCTCACCATAATAAAAAAACAACGGAAGAGATTTGGCGGTGATGGTGGTTTCTGCTAGGGTTTCGAACGTCCAAGTCTTCCCACCATTAACGATCTTCGCTGGATCGGGATGGATCTATGGGCGCTCTATGAGGGAATCGATCCGGAGGGAGACCCAATGGTCGAAAACCAAGAGGTTAATGCATATATTAACCGGGCGATGACAAATGCTGGTTTGGAAAGACAGAAAAAAATTCTCCTTTTGATTCAATAGAAGGGGAAGAAGCCTATGGGAGAAGAATCTAAATCTGCTTTGAACGCAGGGCTGCGAAGATTCGCGCTCGACAGGCGGCTACGGTAGCCCGGAGAACGTCGATGGCATCCCCGTCGTGTCTATTAGCGACAAGGTAATAGATGAAAGACTGGACATATGAAAAAACTGTCTTAAAGGCAGATTCAACTCAGGCAGGCCTCAGATGGACGTCCTTAGGAAAATTGCCATGGAGATCTGGAAACCGAAAGGTTTGAAATCCTTGATGGATCGGGGATTCATCCTGATCAAACCCGATCTTGAATCAGACATGAGAGACATTCTTAACGGAGGTCCTTGCTCTTTGGAGACAAGCCGATGAAGATCACAAGGTGGAGGCCGGGTTTAAATTCCATTCCCACAAAGAGCTTAGTTCGAAGGCGATCGTTTGGGTACAACTCCAAGGTCTATCGTTAGACTACTGGCGTGAAGACATAAAAAATTTTTTTACAAGACTGGCGGGTAGACCTAACCTATTATGGCGGACGCCCCAACGAGATCAGCCTCTTGCCTGCTGTATGCAAGGCTTTCAATCGAGATCGATCTGGAAAAGGATAGAGTGAATAAAGTGCTGGTGAAATCCAAGACGGGTCTTTCATGGTATACGAGCCGAAATTTTGCATGAAAAAGAACGACAACACCGGCCTTATTTATTATAAGATTTGAAAGGCTCGCTATTTAAGATTTCGTTTGGAATTTTATTTGCGGATGGGAACATCTTCATCTCATTGGATCAACTTCATCGGAGAAATCCAGTTCTACGGCTCATGGTTCGAGCTCAGAAAAGAAAGAAAGAAAGAAAAGAAGTAAAATTCAGTGGGCCGAATCGAAGTCTTCCTCCTCACGCTTTCTACTAGTCGGATAGGTTAACAGCTTCTGCCTATAGGCCCGT
The DNA here is from genome assembly GCA_963580455.1 of Euonymus europaeus. Classification (NCBI taxonomy): domain Eukaryota; kingdom Viridiplantae; phylum Streptophyta; class Magnoliopsida; order Celastrales; family Celastraceae; genus Euonymus; species Euonymus europaeus. The sequence goes on along the minus strand of OY756973.1, from coordinate 461,492 downwards.
CTTTGCGTTTAGGCTGGATACATTCCTTTCAAAGCGTGAAAAAATCATTGATTTAAAGGGCTTATAGAAAGAATTTCCCTTGGTATGACCTTATCTTCTCCTGGTGCAACCTCTCTCTTTTCTTCGGCATAGCGATCCCTATTCTCCATTGAGTGTTTCGTACTTACCATTTGAACTGAACCCGCACTTGCGACTTCTTCAAAGTGATTGTATTCGGCGGCATAATTGTATTGATAACGACTTTCTCACTTAAAAGATTGGATTTTCGCCCAGAAGCGGCACGAGGAGATAACGGATTTGTGGATCCACGATTTTGCTTTCATTTAAGGATTTCTTGTCATCAAAAAGGCATGATTCTCTTTGGTGGAAGTCTTCTTTTTCCGTAACCTGAATGGATTGGTACGGTATTCAACTTAAACAGGGATGGAATGGTAACAGCAATGGAATGTGTTCCGTTAAATGAATGAAAGGATTGGGCTTTGAGCCTAGAGATAGAGAAAGGGAAAAGGCAAGGGGAGAGCTGATCTTCCAGTTCTACAGTAAAAGGGTTCGAGCCGAGCGTCAATCCAATCACAATTCGAAAGCTATGGTCCAAGTCCAGATCTTGCAGTTGGAGCTGCCCAAAGACAGCGGGCAGGTTGACTGATCGACCAAAGAGGGAATATGCAAGATTTCGACCAAAGTAAGAAGAAGCGAAAGTTCACTCACGTAACTCGAGATGAGCTAATTCAATCCTTGCGTTGAGGTACGCATGAATTCACTCCCCACTCCAGGAAGTGCGCGACTCAATGTCAACTTCAAGTCGAATCAGTTTCTCATTTTTATGAAATTTACTTGGCCGGTTGTTGCTCCTTAACTTGGGTATTAGCTGCCGTTTCCAGCTGTTGTTCCCCTCCGGTTCAGTTTACCGAGTTGTCCGAGCTCGAGTCATTAGAAATGAAGCGAAGGCTTAGTAGCTATGTTTTTACCTCCCTAGGTGTTAGGTATTTTATATATGGCATAAACTACGAGGACAGGGCCCACAATATACTGACGTTGAATCGGAATCTCCCCGATACCGACTGATGCCTTTCCGCCCATCGCGAGTCATTGAACAGTGGCAAGCATACAATCACGCTACAAAGCAGGAAGTCTAATTGGCTGTTCCAGAGTTCTCGTTCTCGGGTACAGTTACTGGGAAAACTGGTTTTGTCGCAAGTCGTCACTGGATCGACGGGTGCTTGTAACATGCAGTGCTGAGCCGTTATGGAAGTGACTGCATTGTAGATTCTTTGGGGAGGTCCGTTACGTTACTAGCAAATGGTGGGGAGACAGCACGGGCGGGTCTTCGGGGAGAGCTGGCCCGAAGGATCAATCCGCAGTGAAAGATGAATAACCTGCGAAAGATCTCATAAATTACGTATATAGATCGCAAGTTGGAAGTCGCTCGGATGATTGCCTTGACCCTATTGGTACTTTCTCAAATGGTTTTGGGTCAATGAATGAGGTCAATTGCGGTATTCCTTTGTCGATGGCTGAGTAGCTCTTTCCTTAAAATAGTAGGAGAGAGTATTGTCTACTCTTATCCTTCGGCTTATTGTAGTAGCTCTCTCTTCTTCCTTATGTAGTTCTTCTCTTGCTTGCCTTAGCGCAGGAGCTATGGGAATGGGTATTTTCTTCCTATGTCCGAGACCTTGCTTTCCGCTATGCTATATAGGTGTGCTACGATCGCATTGCATGAGAGAGGGCATCGTAAGTAGCATGCGGAGGAGCTAAGATACGCCCCATCTTAATAATTAATAATGAAGGGCTGAAGAAAGAAACTCTTTTTTGGGTAGACCCTTCCCAAGCAGAACCAATCTCTTAGTGGTAGTGGCTCGCTAGCCGGCCATGGCTATCCTTTAGTTAGTGCTGGACCGCTTCACCGCTTCATTAAGTATGTCTTCCTGTAGCTGTAGCCGCCATTTACTTGACTAACCAACCTGAGCTATCGTAAGGTAACCATAGGTTGACAGCCGAAGGGTCTCGGTTCTTACCAACCAAAGACCACTCTTCGATCTCCCGGTGAGTTGGACGGGAACGAGACAGAGGGGGTTATCTATGGAGCATTTGAATTGCCCCTTTCTGTTGGAATAGTTGAAAGTCTTATTCTTGCGGGATTTTCTTTTTTCTTATTAACATAGAGTTGGAACTTAGCCGTGTAAGTTGCGAGTGGACCAGTGTGAAGCTTTAGCTTCGTTGCCGGCCAGAGCTCCTAGCCGACGACCGGCTACCCCTTTCGAGCTTAGCTGACCCTTTCTTGATTCCGTTTTTTCCTTACAAGTAAGCAAGTAAACTACCTTATTTGAGATAGATGAATCAATGGAACTTGGATCCCCTTTTAATGTAATGATTGAACAAGAAAAGTGCGTTTGCCGCGACTACGAGCTGCCAGTGCGCCTTTCTTTGGGTCGCTACGCTCGGGGTCGAGATTAAAAAGTAGAAGGTGGTCCAAAACAAAACGAGCTAACGCGAGTTTTCGAACTACGCTTTTTCCCGTTTTTGAACATCACTGAGATAGGCTTTTCCCCGAACCATTGACCCTTGTTCGGGAGGGAGAAGTTGATTCATTTAATGGAGCTTTATTTGTTTGATCGGTGTTAGAAATAAGCCACCGCCCGACGAAAGAGCGGTTTACAACAGAGCGACCCGGGACATCGAGCGAAGAGCTCCAATGCGCGTATTCGGAGCTACGCGGATGCCGTAGTCGCAGAAGCCGGATCAACATCATGACAACGGCATTCTGGAAACTGTTGGGCCGGCCACAATTGGTCTAATGTCTGGGTGCGTATGGCGGTACACTGAGAGCACCTTTCAAGTCGGCTGAGAAAGAAAGAAAAAAGGGTTTCGTCGTCTTTTTCTCGCTTTTTCTTTCCCCGTACCGATGACTCGCTTGTTCAGTACTGCTAACTATTAAAGGAGGATGCCGTCCCCTCGGGACTACCAGTAGTTTCGGTTGTTGAATCTCGTGCAAGTTAGGTTGTGGTTGTATTGGCTGCAAGCGGAACGTAGGCGCTTTAGGTGTGTGTTGACCATGCACTCTCGCGTCATGTAATGTCGTATGTATGATAGAGGTGGTGTGGTAATTGATCTCAATGCTAATGGTTATCCCCAAGGTTCAACGAATGAATGAAGCTATGATCGTACCCGGATAGAGATGATGGTCTTCCTCTGATGTCTCTAAGCCGGTCATAATAGAATAGATAGGCGAAGCAGCCAAGCCAATAGCAGTCTGTTCTCGCCTATCGATAGATAGCAGGTTGCTTCCGAGCTCAAACCATTTGAAACGAAATTGCTACTTTTTTATTGTTATTGATAGAGTGGTATTCTCCGCCCCTGTCAAATAAAGTAGAGGGAGAGAACTGGAAGAGAGAAGGAAACAGAGAAAAAATAAAAGTATTTACAAGGAAGTCTAATGGGTAAGAATGGCTGACACGTTGACTGTCTTCGAGACTATAAAATCTAACCCAAGCGGTCTAACTAACCCCCGGGGCGGACCCCAACCGAAAGGCGCTAGACGGACTAACGGCAAGCGAGATAAAGAAAGCGGCTGGCCCCATGTGTAAAACCTTGCCGCGAGAGAGTCTTTCTCCAATGAGAATAAAGAAAGTTTTTGGGCAAAAAGGAACTCGCCCTTTGACACCAAGAGCTGATTGCTGGCGATGACTTGGTGAAGGGAATCTATGAGAGAAGGTTCTCGAACCGGGTTCCGACCGAATAGAGCGCGGAGCCAACGAGTTTAGTCGAACAGCGTAACGAGGCGCTTGAAAGGAATGGACGGGCGTAGGCTTAGAACGCAGACCCCCCTGCTTATAGATATAAGATCAATGACTTAAAATAAATAAAAGAAAAGACAGATGCCGAGAGAAACTTTTATACTTCTTTCTGCGTTGCGAAGAGAGATCGAAGACGAAGATTTTCTGACCCCTTCATACTCAATTCATTAGGGGCGGGCGCTGGATGAAAAAGACAGAGAAGAGAACAACCCACCCACCCGGAAGGGCATACCTCAAGGAGCACCAATCTCCCCCGGCAAACATCTATCTGCACGAAGCAGATAGAAAGAAAGGAAAATTCAATATGAAATAAAAAGGATGCTTTGAGAGTGTGAGATAGGCGGACGGGGAGTACGCAGCCGAATAACCGCAGGGGCTTCCAGCAGTGATAGCTGAACTAACCGGATGGACCGCCCAAACCCTGGAGCTGACATTGAAATCGGAAATCAACGTCGGATCCCGGCTATCCGAAAAACGCAGACTGAAGCGGAGGATCACGAAATGCAACACAACAAGGCGGCGCTTGCGCAAAAGAAGAAGCGAATCAATCAGAATGGAGACAGGGAGGAGAGGCGAAAGAGAGATTTTCGAGCTTGCAAGCAGCAAGCAACAACGGCTTTTCAGCCGTTGCGCGCTAGCTTGTAGTTTCGGGGTATATTAGGGGTGCCCCTTTCTAAAACTTAACTTATATTTAATATAAGGTAAGCGGAACCCTAGTTTTGGAGTTTTCCCCAACCTATACCTTACTTATATATATTTAATATAAAAAGGGGCTTACGTTTTTCAGCTGCATCGCACTGCCGCATAAACAATGGATCCGCTGGGCTGGATGAGCAACTTTCTCTGGAAAATAATAGTGAAAAGCCATGTCACTTGGAACGGAACGGAACTGGTTGCTTACTTACTTTTAGTAAGACCACTTTGGTAAGAAAAATTCTATTATATAGACATGGTTGCTTACAAGACAAAAGCTAGCTTTTGTCTTGTAAGCAACCTTCTATCTGGCCTCTGTACCATTAGTGGAGTGGCTTGCTACTTTCAATCAGAAAAGGACAATTGAGCAAGGCAAGGGAGAAAGAAGTTGTCCCCTCTTCTCTGGTAACCCGCCGCCGGTCATATAGAGCGCTCCGCCCGCCACCGCATATGTAAAAAAATAGGGAGCGGGGAAGGAAGAACAGCCGTTTGACTTTGGCACATGAGGTGGCGGGTTTGGCTGGGTAACATAATGGAAATGTATCGGACTGCAAATCCTGGAATGACGGTTCGACCCCGTCCTTGGCCTAGGGGAGTGGCGAGCAGCACGGAACTAAAATGAATCAAATCAAATGGCATAAGGAGCTTTTCTACGTTACGCTTCAATAGAATGAATTCAGTAAGGGTAGAATACGCCCCATGGTCGATCGAAGGTCCTGGTCCTATGTTATGCCATTTAAACTCAAATCTATCTTACCTTCAATCCATCTTTGTTCAGCCAGCTCATAACAAAATGTTAGACCGGGCTGACACAACCGAATTGGTTGAGGAAAAGGAAACCCCAGCGACCAAGCACTCCCGCCCCCAAAAGCGTAGACCGAACGCCAGGTTGTCGAGGACACGTCTGAAGAGGGGGGGGCGCCCTCTAAGTGTACTACCCTACCCAATAATGGACTATTAGGGGGGCAGGCGAACGGGAACCGACCGAGAACCCGAACCGCTTGACTGGCTGACCCCTTCATACTCGATTCATTAGGGTCGGGGATGGATGGAACCAATCAGAAGTGCCGCGCAAGCGAAGCCGGGAAACGGACCGCAGCGCAACTACTAGGACTCGTATCGGAGGAGTTTTGAGCGTGAGCTACCACTCATGCAGCGGCAAGGACCCGCAACTCTCGAAGGGGCCACCAACCGCCCGAATCACTGTAGCAAACCATCCCTTTACTCAATGGATAGCGCGTATCCTCTTTCAATAAAAAAATGAGAAATGGGGGAGAAAGAAAAGAAAGAGGTCTTTATTGAAGAGGCTTTCTTTGCACCTGAAATAGGACTAATGAAGATCCAGAAGAATGGGTCTGGGCTTTCAAAAAGATTAAGATGCAAAGGGTAAAGAGAAAGTCTTTTGAACAACATAAGGATTCTAGCTCGCCCACTTAGAGCAGATGGGGATTCTCGGACGGGGAAAAGCGGCACTCGACATCTATTAAACAACACCAAGAGCAAAGCCATACCATGCCCTCGGGAGAAAGTAGTGATGATTGCCATGAATGCTGCCCTCGAGGACGTGTACAAGAAGGTCTTTGCCGATTCCTATCAACATCAACATGGTGCACCTCTCAGTAGAGGTGCGAAGCCGTGGAGACTTTGACCGAATGAATAGGGATCAATTGATAGAAATTTTTATTGAGGTCCAGGATGAACGCTTTTTTTGTTCGCTATGTGCTGACTGGATGCGTACTCGCGTGATCGATCGATGGACGGGGGAATTGCGTGAATGACGAGACCGGCCTAACCTCAAGTCAAAGCTCTTTCCCTCTCTGGATGGCGAATCTTGATTGACTGACACTAGGAACCGATTCGGAGAAACAAGAAGCATGGCATGAGATAGGCGGCGGACAAATTTCCGATAGCGAATTACTTGACTCGATGGAGGGAGGGAGGGCCCTCCAACTCAAGCACGAAATCAATGTTGAGTCAACAATCATCGAGAGGGGCACCGCGAGATCGAGACCAGCACCTTGTATAGGGTTCAAAACCTGCGCTTCTTAAAATATCCCATAAAAAAGAAAGGATCAGGCTTCAAAGCTTGACTAACAAGCGATAAACTTTACTTTGAGAAAGAAGGGGCGCGCTAGCTGCAATCTTTCTAAAGCGCTAACGCCCTATCTATAGTAAGGGGCCTTTTCTTGCTCGTTAGCGCTGTTTTTTGATTGCAGGGCGCTAGCTTACTAATAATAGAGGGCTTTTTCAGCTTGATCGGAATCGATTCTATGATTGAATAGCAGAAGTGCTACTTAATAGTAGAAACTCGGAGAGACAGACAGAGAGGGGACTCTATCATACCTGCTAACTCCTAGGATGAGAAGTGGGTACCTTGTTTTTGGTAGGAATAGTTCCAGCCTTTGTTGCCCATCGGTAGAGTGAGTCTACTTAGCGAACTGGCAGGACGCGGAGATCGATTGATCAATATGAATCTCGAGAGTAGATGGTTGACCGCCGCCCCCTTGTCCTGGGGGCTCTCCGGCCGGGGAGGGGCTTGCTATCGTAACCTTTTCTCCCGGTGTATGTGAAAAAGAGTGACGAACCCATTTTCTTTTTTGGTCATAGGTTGGTCCAAAGAACGAGAGTCGGCTTCCTTAAGTCCGTTCTTCCTCAGTAGCTCAGTGGTAGAGCGGTCGGCTGTTAACTGACTGGTCGTAGGTTCAAATCCTACTTGGGGAGCATTTTTTGTTCTAGCTTTTCTGACCTAGCGACCCCTGTCCTTCTACTTAGTTTCTAAACTAGCAGAATCGTGGGACATCAAAAGTTGGAAGTTGATTGTAGGTTTTTATTCCTCACTCTCGTATAGGTTAACTTGGTTCGTTCAATTCTTAGGGAGAAGAAGGATCCACATCCACTGGGAATGAATGGTAAGACTGGAGTCTTATCTTCATTAGCCGGAAGGAATTTGTCTCCACTAGCGTCATTCGAAGAACGAACAAGAAAAGGGTTACTGTTTAGGTAGGATAGATGGATGTAGTCCAATGGCTAAAGCTCTGCCAGCTTCTTGTAGATTGAACTCTCTTCTCTTTAGGCTCCAAGTTGTTTTTGGGCGGGATGGTAGAATTTTGCTTCGCCACTAGTGGCAACGAAGTTCTTGGTAATTAACAAGGGGGAAGGAGGATCTCTACTCATTTCATTCATTCAGTGCCTGCGGTGAGGCGCGACCCACAACAAACAAAGGAGGAAAGCTTGCTTGCTGTAGCCCTATTTTAGTAGACTAGGCTTTGTAAGCATATATTTAAGTATAGGCTCGAGAAGGGTAGGCTCGCAGCTTCGCTCAGCAGAAGAGCCTACTCTTTTTTATTAGTAAAGTGCTAGCGCCCAACCGGCTTTGAAGGGATGGGGGAAGGGAAGAAAACTAAGATGGTCGCTCCTTTTCCTTTTAGGAACATGGTTCGTTCAGTCACTTCACTCGCAGCTCGCTGGCTCGTTCATTCACTTGCTCATGAACTCGCAGCTTCGCCAGAAGCGACTAGTCGCCCCCTTGTCCTGGGGGCTCTCCGGCCGGGGAGGGGAGAGTGGCCGAGTGGTCAAAAGCGACAGACTGTAAATCTGTTGAAGTTTTTCTACGTAGGTTCGAATCCTGCCTCTCCCACTTGTTTGTTGTAGACTTCAGAGAAAAGAGAAAGGAGGCATTCGTCAGCGTAGGAAGGCTCACCGAGCGAAGTTCTTTCTTTTTTTGCCATGCCGTAAAGTTTAATTGTATCGTATGTTAGTTAGAGAGGTTGGCGAACTACTACGATCTATACATTCCCCATCTATATAAAATCCCAACGAGAATAGAAGCGAGTCGCTTCCGGCTTGGCTTGTAGTCGTAGTCTTTTAGCTTATGTAGTGGTCGGCCTTCCTACACGCACGCGCCCGACAGAATGCCTCCTTGGTTCTGGACGAAGCCAAGCCGATACATACGATGGGCGAAGGAACCCCATTTAATAGCGCCTGGGGAACGCAAGTTTGATCGAGTATTGGAGAGGAGAGGTGGAAGAAAAGGCTCGGGATGGATTGTTGAGTCTTTGTGCGAGCCGTATGCGGTGAGAGTCGCACGTACGGTAACGAGGGGGGTTCGCGTCTATACGTGTAGTGTGGTGGTTGGGCCTACCCACCCTATTTGTTCCATGATCTATGGGTCTACTGGAGCTACCCACTTCGATCAATTAGCCAAGATTTTGACCGGATACGAAATCACTGGTGCTCGATCTAGTGGTATTTTTATGGGGATTCTATCTATCGCTGTAGGATTCCTATTCAAGATCACTGCAGTTCCTTTTCGGGCGGCTGTAGGACGGACGGCCGCCTATAGGTGGTAGGGTGGGGTGGGTGGTACCGCTCAGATTGCGGCCAATCTTCCTAACCGCGCGCGGGCCGGGCTTAGAGCGCGTGAAACTCATCACTACCTCGTAAGGGCATTGAGACCATAGCATGTTACACGAAAGCGCCGCTTTCTCTGTAGTGTTGTCACACAGCTGCCCGCCTAGAAGAGCCACTCGCTCTGTAGTGTTGTCACACAAGATAAGCACGCCGCCCGCCTGCTGGCCGGGCGAATCGAAGTTCTCTTCCGGTCAACTGTCCACCCAGTCAAGTGCAAAAAACACAGTAGAATCACGCAAGGCACGCTGCTGGTGTGCTTCCTGCCCGCGAGGAAAGAAAGAAAAGCTACAAGGTTTAGTTCAGATTTGACTGTTTGCAGCATGGGAGCGGATTACCCAAAAAATCCCTGGAAAAAAAAGAGATCTCGGTAACGAAAACTATAGGGGGCTGTATTGGCGAGATCCAACGGTGAACAGCTGCCCAAAAGAAAAACCGCCTGGAAGTCCGAGGACCTTTAGTACCGTACCCTACCCTCGAACCAGCAGCCTTCGCGCCAAGCAAGACCACCCTTGTCCCTTTCCTTTCTCTATTCCGCCTCTTTCTTTGCTTTGTTCCAATAGAGTCTAAGGCAAAGCAAAAGTGGTTCGTATGCCTACTTGACGAAAGGGAACGAACTTTGTTTCGTTTTTGGGTTTAGAGATTGGATTCAGTCAGCGTCACTACTTCCTTTTTATTATGTCGTGACGCCCTGATTGGAAAGGGGGTTACCGGCGAACGCTTCCAAAGGCGACCCTCTCGAGTTTCCGGCTGTTTCCTAGATGGAAGTAGCCTTTCGTCGCCCTACCAGTAGTCACTATCAAAGAGCTCGCCCTACTGAAGTACCAAAGGTTCGCTCCGCCCGGTGACTAAGAAAGAAATGGGTTTGCGCTTGAATTGAAGTGATGAGGTCGCAAAGAGGGAAGTAGGTCTCCTATTGACTAAAGGTTGGTTCTTCGCTTTTCTTTAGAATGAAAGTAGCTATGACTATGAAGCCCCTACTACTTACTTTGTTTGATTCAAAAGGCGAACAGCCCCCCCAACTAGTCGTATGGGGTGGGGTGCATCTGCTCTTTCTCTCTCCATTTTTTTTTAGAGAGAGACATAAACGATATAAAAAATATTCTTGGAAGTAAAGGATACATAGACATCTAAAGGGATGTCTATTCTATTCTATTTTTAGAAAAAAAAAAGAGATCTCGTTCATCTATCTTTTGTCTATCTATCATTGATCTATGAATCAAGTCGAAAGACTTCGTTTTTTTGGGGGGTTCCCCGAAGCCCCGAATGGATTGGATCGATCGTTTCTGCCAACGAAATGAACGCGGAGCCCGTTCCGAATGCTTCTCTGATCCGGAAGTTCTCGCAAAGAGAATAAGATGCCGCTCCCCCTCCCTCTGTCTTTTCTCGCTTTGCTAATCTTCCCCTCTCCTCGTTCCTCCCGCTGGCCTCTTGGGATAGCAGCCTTCGGGCTTTGCCTGCCCTTTTTTTTAAGATAAGACATAATTCCGGCTCGGCCCGGGAAAGCGCTGGCAACAACAGAAAGGAAGGGGTCCATGTAGCTGCTGCGCCCGCCCCCTTCTTAGTCAATGGGGCAGCAAGTTCGGCATCTACTAGAAAAGAGAGAATGAATCCACTTCAGATAACCACGCCTCTGCTAGGCAGCGTGTGGAATGGCCGAGAGCGGACCTTTTTGGATATATCATCCAAGTCGAGAGTGGAGTTACGGGAACAGCCGTCTGATAGAAAACTACTTTCACGTTCGGTTCAGAGAGCACTTTTTTCGTTGAGAATTCCTCGTTCCCTTTCGTGTGAATTCCCCAGCGGCGAATTAAAAACTTGTGGGGCCCTATCTATTCCATCTCTCGAGCCCCGAAGAAACCCCCCCTCTCCTTTTGACTCCATATATCTTTTGACTCTATATATGTGGGCACCTGATATCTATGAGGGTTCACCCACCCCGGTTACAGCATTCCTTTCTATTGCGCCTAAAATCTCTATTTTTGCTAATATTTCACGTGTTTCTATTTATGGTTCCTATGGAGCTACATTGCAACAAATCTTCTTTTTCTGTAGCATTGCTTCTATGATCTTAGGAGCACTGGCCGCCATGGCCCAAACGAAAGTAAAAAGACCTCTAGCTCATAGTTCAATTGGACATGTAGGTTATATTCGTACTGGTTTCTCATGTGGAACTATAGAAGGAATTCAATCACTACTAATAGGTCTCTTTATTTATGCATTAATGACGATAGCTGCATTCGCCATAGTTTCAGCATTACGGCAAACCCGTGTAAAATATATAGCGGATTTGGGCGCTCTAGCCAAAACGAATCCTATTTCGGCTATTACCTTCTCCATTACTATGTTCTCATACGTAGGAGTACCCCCGTTAGCCGGCTTTTTTAGCAAATTCTATTTGTTCTTCGCCGCTGTGGCTTTTGGGGCTTACTTCCTAGCCCTAGTGGGACTAGTTTCTAGCCTTATAGGTTGTTGGGCGGCCGGAAGGTTACCACGAGTAAGTCAGTTTGGGGGACCGAAGGCAGTTATCCGTGTACCGGACACGTAGCTTACCTAATCAGTTGCGACACGGATAGGAATGCATGCTACGAAAGAGAGGGTCGAGTCTGATACATCAACCGTCTACTCAATATCCTTGTACGAGTCCACAATCACTACACGAGATGAACCTTGGTTTGGTGAATTGAAGTTGGCCTTAGGTGTAATAGGACTCCCAGTTACTGCGCGCGATCGTATACTGAGGTGCTCCCCGCCGGTTGTTGGAACGACGCGAGCCGGGCCGGGCCTCGATTCAGAAAGATGAAGGGCCAAAAAGTAGAAAGAGGGGGTTACCAATTCCCCATCTCATTGGGGGCGGAAAACGAATCGGCATCTCGATGTAATAAAGCCTTTTCTTTTTTAGTTGGGAAAGAACGGCGAAGTCCATCCGAACCGTCCAATGAAGAATAAGAGGAGAGCAAAGCGCCAATGGCGCGCGAAGCGCATGCGGAACGGGCACGGAGAAAAAGAAGTGTGGAGGAGACCGAGCTCATTCCCTTCGCTTCCTGGGCCCAAAGCAGTGCAGTCTTTCCTGGCCAAATAAAGGATTTGGGGCTTCTTGCTACGCTACTTAACTATAGAAAGCTTTTTTTTCTTAGAGATAAAAATATAAATCGGATAGGATAGATAGATGGATCTATCTTTCTATTCATATATATTCTATAAAATATATCTATATTTCATTCAACGTTTGATTCAAAGAACTGCGCTGAGCCCCCCCGCTCATGAAACGGCTCTGCTGAAATGGACGGCAGAGGGTCCGTAGTACCCAAAGCACTGGAGTCACCCAGTAGCCGGGAAGGGGCCTAGAAGTGCCTACTACTACACCACACTACACTTGGCTCTACACATTTACAGAGCTAACCCCTGTCCAGTGCCTGGCAGAGCTAAGGCGGCTTCAATCCTTATTCCTTATCCCCATCTTCGCCCAGGCTAAAGGGGCCTTACTTATTCAGGGGGGAGAGTGAGTGGAGCCTCGAGAAGCACTGTTGAGAGGAAGATCCTTGGCCCCTCTTTATTCTCTACAGGTTAAAAATCTTTCTTCAACATAGGTGACAACGAGCGGGGCAGAGATGGAAGAGATCGAACACGGGAATAAGAAAGCAAGCTCGCCTTACTTTTTTATTCTTTTTATAGAGGGGGATGTAGAAAGTGGACAAAACAGACTCGCATTTCTCATCGCGGAAAAAGAATCATATTTAAAACGTTCCTAACCCAACCCCTTCCTTTGTAGAGCTGTGTATTGTAAGTGATCCGAACCTGCCCGGAGCGAGCCTCCCATAGAGGCAAGTTCAGTTGGTGAGCCGTATGATGGGCAACTATCTCCTGCGGTTCGGAGAGGACTCAGCTGTTAGTTAGTACCCCTTCGAGGTGGACCCTTTCACTCTATTTTATTATATACGCTTAGCGAAAAGAATGTTTTTTGATACACCTAGGACATGGATTCTATATGAACCAATGGATCGTAACAAGTCGTTACTACTAGCAATGACTTCCTCTTTTATTACTTCATCCTTTCTATATCCCTCTCCTTTCTTCTCAGTTACTCATCAAATGGCACTCAGTTCATATCTTTAAGTTCGATCATTGACAAGGTTCAAAGAAAGGGTGGGCCATTGATAAAGAATCGATTCCAAACCACAATGCTAGCAGATGGCGGCGGGCCCCCGCTTTTCTTTTCATTAATGAAATCTGCCAGTTATTATTATTATGGACTCAAATCAAAAGGAAAAAAAATGAGGATTATTCAGGGGTTTGCCTCTTTGTTCAAAAGAAAAAAAAGACGTGGGTGGCATTATGTATGACTGGGGTGTCAGTTAGAAAGGTTATTGCAATGTTCGTTCAATCAAAAAGCAGCATTCTTCTTTTTTTTTAACTTTAACTTAAGGAGAGGGGGGAGGGCTTTCTAAGAAGGGCTTGTGCACGAATCGCCTCTTGCAAGAATAGGTCTGAGCCTGATGACATTCCTGCTTTCCTTACCATGTCCAATTATAGTTAATCAACTGTAAGGAGGAATTCGATCTCTTGGTGGTATCGTATAATAGAATAGGCTCTTGCCACCTTTCCTGACCTAACTCATCTCAGATGCGGAATTACCAAGGGCCAAAGGGGAAAGGTACGAAAGTAGGCACAGAAGCAACTTACATATATTAAAAAGATGCCCCAGAGATAGCTCTAAAGTCTTCGTGCAAGAGACGATTCATTGAATTCTCTTAGCTCAGACAAGAACGAAATTAGATTAGTCCCACTTCCCGCAGGAGTACGCAAGCACATTCATTGATGCAGCGAATGCAAGCTCCTGGTGGAAGGTTTGACATGAGAATCCGCAGCTACTGCTATCGAATCCCCTGTTTTCGCAAGTGAATCAGAGCTAGAAAGGGCTAGCCGATGTGGGACTGATGACTTTCCTGGATTGGATTCCTTGTTGGAATGGAACTAGCAGTTAAGCGCTTAAATCCATTCTCCGGGCGAAGAGTAGCTTTTGCTTGAGAAGAAGCTGTTGGAGGAAGGAACTTACATATGTTTTCAAATGGCCAAAATTCCCGGGTTTCCATGGAAGGAAATGAATCCATAGGGGAACCACACCGACGCACAGAGAATAGGCGAATAGAATACATGAGAAAGGGCAAGGCCAAGGAGAGCATCGAATCCAAAAGTGACTGTTCGAGAATGTCCTCTTGCTGCTCGAGAATAACCTCTTTTCCGGACAAATCTGTCAGGAATGATAGCAGGAAAGGAAAGATCAATAGTCAAGATAGCCACGGACAGAATCGGTTTTTCAATTCAATCAGAAGTAGCGGCACATTCATCTGCTTCTTGAACTTAACAGCGGCCCCTGCTTCTATTAGTGAAATAGTGAAAGCGGAATCCAGCAGGAAAAAACCAATTGCAATTTTTAATGTTAGCATGCCCCCATGTGGGACTTCTTAAGTAAGATGAACGAGGAAGGGAATTCTCCGATCTAAAGCCAAGCCAGAAGGTAAACAGAGTCTCGGAGGAGAAGGCTAAACCACAGTCTAAGACTAAGAGCGCGGGAATCTTACTTTGTTTGAAAGTGGAACTGGAAATAAATCTGCCACTTGACCACCCCACGGAGCGGTATGGGACATAGCCCTTGGTACCTTCACAACCTTAACAGAATGAGAAAGGGAATTCTATTCTTTCTTCAAGAAAGGAGATAGGAGAGTTCCCTAGTTGGATGGAATGATAAAGCTAAGGAAGTTGCCTTTCCTCTGAGAGGTTTAAGGACATTCCCAGCTAAGGCAGTTACCTAGTTGGAACGAGAGGTATTTTATTACTCTCTTTCCTCAAAAAGGAGTTTTCTTATTATTAGTAGCAGCCGGCTACCTTTAAAGATATAAGTCCCCCTTTGTTCCAGCCCAGTCTCAAGATCTTTCATTTCAGGTTTTATAAGATAGGGTAGCATATAGCTTAGCCTCACTCCTCTAGCTCTAGAAAGCACTTGAAAGAACTTCTTTTTCATTGACATATTAGATTAGATTAAATTTCCAACTAATGGCACTTTCAAATAGTAAGGAAATCCACGCAAGGAAAGAAGTAACGATGCACTAGAATGCACGAATCCGATGTCCTAAGCATAGTGAGAGTAGGAATGCTTGGTAACATGCAGTCAGTCCGAGCAGTCCCCCTTCTTCTCAAGTTCAAGCCAGTAGCCAGTCTTTTCTTTATATAAAAAATTCTTAGTCCAGTCGAATGCTCCTTTCGTTAAAATAAGAAGCCAGTGGTTCTTTTCAATCAATCAAGCGAGCCAATCGGTCCAAAGGGCTTGTCTTCGGTCTGTCAATCAACTTCCTTCTCTCCCTGCTCCCTTCGCATAAATGCAGTCCAGGCCAAGGGTAAAAGGCTTGCAAACAGTGCAAAGGGCAATCTCGCAAGCTTCAGCTTTCCAGTATAGTTCTTCGCTCGGTATGGTTTATTCCTATCCTATTCTTTTGAAAGTCTTTCTATATGGTTCCACTCAGGGCATTCCATTGATACGCTCGGGTTCGCTCAGAAGAGGTGGCAATTATGGTAAGCAAGGACTTGACTCATTGCCATCGGTGAAATGAATCCATTTTCATCTATCTGTCTTTCTCGGGAAATGTTTTGAATTCATGTTGTCAGTCTCAACTGGAGTATACCCTCTCCATTGGGTTCGTAGTGTTCACGTGATCGAAATGCATTGGATGTCCGCCCGGGCAATTCCAAGATTTCATAGATAGAGTTTTTATGTCATGTCTAGATGATCACTACTGACAGTGAGATCAGAAAAGCAAGGAGCTTTCTTTCGGTAGTGCTAATGTGGAAATGGAAAGATGTGAAATTCATTCCTCAATCTTTTGCCGTATAGCGTACTTTATCGAAAAGGTTGAGCATTGTTTCATTTAGAGATGTCACATCAGAACTACTGTTTGAGACAATGCATTCTCACCCCTCAACGTCTCGAAAGAAGAGACAAGGGCTGGAAAGAAGCAAAGAGTCTCCTCATAGCACTACTTCTCAGAGATAGCGTTAACGGATCCATTTCATTTCATAGTGCTACGGTTCGTTCGCATGAAGAAAGGAAGATAGTCTGGTCGGTTTCCCTTAACAAGGGGGCAGCACTCACAGGTTATGAGCCTTGCGAGCTGACCTAACTGCTCGACTCCGCGCATCTTTTCCTAGTCTTATTCAATCTATAATGAAAGCTCTTTCTCGTTTTTTTGGTGGAAGCCGTACTCCGCGAATGTGGTTTATACGCGAAAGCTGGCACTTGGATTTTTACATGATAAGCGAACCTTCGCATCTTTTGTTCTAAGTTCTTCCTTTGCAGCAATTACTAGATCTTCCTTCTCAGATGCGTGGGTCAGCAAGCCCAAGCCTTTGTTGTAGTTTCAGTCAAAATAGAATTATTAAAATAAGGAATTTGCGATCCTGACTCGCGCAGCATCTCGATCGCATTGAAGTCACTAATTTCATTCCCCAAAAGACGAGATTCAAGTGTGATTCTAGCGCATTCACAAAAGCTTTTTTCAGGGCCCCCTTACTCAATAGGGGCGGTTAAAAATTCCCTTTCAAGATTGGCAGTTCTTGGTTCATAGATCCGCCACAAAAAGCATCCTTTAAGTGAGAACCAAAAAGGAAAGAATGCCATCCCTGCTCAAATTATTCTCAGCGGAGGGGCAGGCGAACGGGAAAATCTATCGGGGGGCTGCCCTTTTTTGAAGGACACGGTGGGATCTTTGAGCATCATCAGAAGTGGGCACGGGAATAGTGAAACAGTTCGGTTCCTATCTACCGTTGCCGTTGGTGTGAAAGGCCATCGCTGCAAACAAAGATATAAAGCAAGACACAGTCGTCAATTATAGAGACCGTGCATACCCTCTCAAAGTTTCTCCCTTCCCTCCTTAGTCAAATAGGGCGTAACTGTAATTCGTTGACTGCGGAAAAACCCACCTAGCATAGTAAATAATCTTTCTGGATACCAATCCAGTCCGCTACATTAGTTACCATGTTGTAATCCATCGTTGTGATAACAACCCAGCCCCCTAACCAATAACTGTTTCAAGAAAGAAAAAAAGGGAGTGGGAATTCATCCCAACTGTGATTTAATTGTGACGAAACCAGGAAGACTGGGTTTCCGCGACGCACTGCGCTAACGAAAAACTGCCTGTTACCGTTAAGCGCAGACGCAGCTTTCGAATGCATTCTTTTCGATCACTTTTTGAGTGTGAGATACCTAGTTTGCTCTTCTCTCATTCCTGAAGATAGATTAGGCCTTAAGACGATCACAACCTATAGAGACAAATAAACGAGGAGGATAGGCAAGCAGAGATGAAATTATAGAGCTAACCTAAACACAGGAAAAGATCTTTACAGAACAGAGAGGTTGGGACGCGCTATCTTTCTTCGCCTAGTTTAAATACCCTCTGGTTCATCTTGATTCATCTTCGTTGGAAACTAACCACGCTAGGATATATATTGTCATCATTAAGATCGTAGAAAGTCTCAATAGACTCTAGTGGCTGTTTGTTTAAACAAAATTTCTCCCGAAAGATCTTTTTTTCTTGAAAGCGGCCATGTTAATAGTAAAAAATCTAACGAATAGACATCTTCTGAAAGCATATGAATGATCTAATATACCATCGACAGAAGCTTCTCCATAAAAAGTATACTACTTTTCTCTTCCTTTTTCCAACACCGACGTACGTAGTCGCTATATATAAAGGTCCCGCCGCTGCACCGTCAAGCTGCAAGTGGAAAGAATGAGCCATGCCACTGGACCCTTTCAGTCTATCGTATGCCTTTGTTTGAAGTCTGTTCTCCTTCTAGTAAAATCTTGACACTTGATCAACAGCCTGCGCGATTTTTTATTCCAATCTTTATAAGCTATCTTTCTACTTGCCTGCCCACTATATGACTACCCTGCCTTGTCATATCCGTATAAATACCCGTCTCGCATCTCCCTCTCAACACAATATACATTGTCTCGCTTTCTCGTATTAGCGGAATGGGTCAGCATAATAGCATCGTAAATCTCGCGATCCATCACCTTATTGAGTAGGATCGGGCCAAGCTCTCTGGCTAGTAGCTCTTTTATGATATGAGAATTGCTTTCTAACGTGCATGGGAAACAAGCCAAAGAATAGGTCTCATATCACACATAGCTTTTTTGGTACCAGTCGGACTTCCATCTGGAAAGCCGCACTCGTCTCTGGTGTATAGGAAAGGATGTATGTGAGGCCAACTACTTCTTAATCACAGACCCCCTTACTTACTTGCTTACTTCCTTGCTTGCCCGGAGAGAAAGAAGATTAGAAGGAAAAAAAGGATCCCCTACTTACTTAGTACAAGGAAGGGAAAGACTTACTAAAAGACCAAAGACTGGCTTACTGGCTACACAGACAGGGCAGGGAAGGATTTTCTTTAAGGCAAAAAAAGGGCAATAACGAGTAGACAGCAAGGACCACTCTCGACCTGTAGTATTCGCTTGGCCGCCTCTTTCACTTGAAGAAAGTTCCCCACCCGATACGAATGCAGCAGGAATTACATCTACACTTTCCAAAACAGGCTCTGATCACTTTACTCGACTGAAAGTCGAGCTTTTATCCATTCTTCTTTCTTCCTAAAAGCAGAAATCTCGGGACGGCTAGAATCCACTAAGGTTGAGCCCTCTAATACTCTTCTCTAGCTCCATAATCCACTAACGAAAACCAAGAGCTCTAACCCATTAGTCCTCTAAGTCAACGCTTCTTTCTTTTCTTTCTTTGCTTCTATTTCTTCTATCTGCCTGTTTTTCCTTCGTTCGATATGGTATACTTTTCTGCGGATTTCAAGTGAGATGGCGAGGTGAGAGTCTTTTCCTAACCCGAAAGCAAGGGGAGGGTCAGACTGTACCGCTTTTCAGATGCAAATAGGTTCCCCTTTGGCTGCTCCTTTGATTCCGAAAAAACAAAAGACTAACCGGAAACAGAAAAGAATACGGGTCGTGTCTTCGTTCGGGTGCTAAGCCCGAAAGCCCTTATAGTCTTATTTTATGCCATTATTGAATGCAGGGTTTCACCCTTGCTTCTTTGGATGCCAATGCGTCTCTTGTTTCAGCTGATTCTCCGGTTGCGTCTGAAACTGCGGATTCTCCTTTTGCTACGGATGAAGATTTGGATACAGGGCATCTTTATACCATAAGAGGGTTTATGACCCCTGGCCAGAAATGAGGCTAGAGTTATGATTCTCCGCTTTAAGATCGGTCTTATCAATTCCATCTTTCATGCTGTCTGCAATCCTTGTTTTCAATCTGTATATCCAACCCAAGAGTGTACCGGAGCGAGCACTAAAGCAAGTAAAGTGTACGAAACGAACGAATGAAGTAATAGCGACCAGCGAGCTATTGGTTGCCTTTGCTATCGAGGATAGGCATTTTTAGGAATTTATTCGCCGTCTTTGCTAGTAAGTGAGGCAATCGATCGGAACGCTAACGGCGAGGTGCCAACTAACCTTTTTCCTTGTCCCTCAATCAATGGGGCAAGACGAGTTAGCTCCTTTCTCTTCAAGATGAGGAGAACAACTTTAAAGGGTTGGACCTGGCCTGCCTACTTACAAAGCGTTAGAAGCCCTTAAGGAGGCCTTTAGTCAATCTGGAGTCTTCCCTAGCTTTATTCTTTCTTTGCTTCCGTCGCTCAGTGCATCCGCACTACCGCCCCTGACAAACTTTCTGTCTAACTGTCTATCTCTCTTGCTCGGTGTGCTCGTTACTCGGTAAGCTCGGCAAGCAAGTAAGTAAGTAATTAGTCCTCTTCGTTTAGTTTCTAAGCTAGGTGACCTGAGCTTGGGGATTTAGTTTAGTTAGTAAGGGAGTAGGCAGGGCGAGGGCGGTAAACTTTTCGTTTTGTTTAAGCACTCCTTTAGGGAGGATGAACATAGAGGACCAGTACGTTTGAATAGCGAACAAGATAGAGTTGACCAACTGCAATCTTCCTACATAGGATAAAACTTTACTAGCCCAACTTCTAGCTCTGGTAACAATCTGATCCACCAAGGACTTGCAATCCGATTTCTTCAACCTAGAAGAAATGAAAGGCACTCCGAGATACCTAATAGGAAGGGAGCCCTCATTGAAGCCCAAAATACCCACGGGTTTTTGATAGCTTCATTTACCCCACAAGAGAAGATGTTACTCTTATCCGGATTGGGATAGGCAATCCTTGATAAGAGAAATAGAACTCACCTCCCCTTTGCAGAAAAAAAGTAGGTCATCCGCAATATATGCGTGATTTTATCTTTCTGACACCGCCAGTGGAATCTAAATCTCCCTTGGTTTGCCATATAGGACAGCAGCCCAGAAAATGCTTCCATAACCAAAACAAAGATGTATGGCGACATAGGTCGCCCTGTCTCAACCCTCTCTCCCTCCCCAGGAAAGAAACCATTAAGCTCCCCCGCTTATATAGAACCGAGGAGTGGAGATGCATTCCCTGATCCATTGCACTACCCTCTCCGGAAAGCCCAGGATGTTCAGGACTACGCCTACAAAGTCCCATCTAACTGTGTCGTAGGCCCTGAACCATTATGATTATGGCAAGGAAAAGTTTGATTCATAGGGAGGCAAAAAGAAAATTGAATTGCTTCGCGGTTTAGTTGGTGTTCAGTGTAGAAAAGTAGCGAAGCAAAAATTATCAATTATCTTAGATAAGAGAGATTTTTTAGGGTCGCGGAAGAATTGAATTGGGTTCCAAACCCAAACCGGCGTGGCGCTGCCCGCTGGAAGCTTTTGATCAATAGGCAGAAGAGGAAAAAAAGTCTAAGCGCCTATGGGACGAAAAGGAAATCCGATTTCACTACTTTTAATCTTACGATTATTCTTTTATATTTTTATTTTGCTTGTTCTCATTGCAATTCTATGTCCATCCATTCCCATTACGGAACTCCATTCTCTTATGGTATGGAAGGAATCCCTCTTGATGGGGTAGGCGGTAGTAAAGGGAAAGGCGTAGTCGGGCCGTTGGAAGGTGGAGGTAGTTCAGGCGAGGTCGGTCCTTCACGACCGCGGTGGTCGGTCCTCTCAGATCTTTCCGTCAATTTATCCTCTTATTTATCTCATCTCTAAAAATATCTCCGAAATTAGATTCACTGATTACGTAAAATGATTATAATCAATCGGGGACCCTGCAACTCTGATTTGTCATTCCTAAGCAGTTAGCATAACTATAGAAACTGGAGGTCAACCAGAGGAAGGAACGACCAATGCCATAGGTTGCTTAGCTAACAACCCGGAGGCTCCCTTCGGTCGAAACAAACAATCCAGTGAGTCAGCATAATCGAGCTAGGCACCTGTGATTCTTGGGATCGGAAGAAAACAAACCTCTTTTTTCGGTTTTCAATAAAAATATACGTGCACCTTTTGCAAGAGGAGACGAACTGGTCACTATCACACCACCTTACCTGGTACACAAAAAACCAACCACTGATTAGAATGACTACCGACTGCAAGTCATCAAAAGGGATCCACTTTTTGGGGAGGAGAGCAGAGGAGGGAGAAAAGAAAGATATTTTTTTACTTCTTTCCGGGGAGTTAAGTTAGCCCTTTTCCTTGGGAATGAACTGTATGTAGTTGCTTGTCCTGGGGATTGGCTTAGCAGGAAGATTGGAAAAGATGAACGCCGAAGAATGCCAAACCTAAATGCCATTAGCTGAATGCGTACTTCATGCCAAACAAGCTTTCCTTTAGTGAACGCCTAGTTGAAGATGAAGATTTCCGAGCATTGCGCTTAATCAGTCCAGCTTGCAGCGGATTAAGCGCTTACCGCGGATCCGGCTCCTCAGCTAACTTCACTGACTTGAAAGCTTTCAAGAAGTATTAACTCAAGTTTAGCTAAGGCATTCATGAGCTTACCTGTAACCTGTAACTGGACTGACCTCGCCTTCTCCTAACTCTACTCTGGGCAGCTTCTTGCTTCTTGCGTGCTCAAGTGACTTGAAAAGGGGATTCGCCGACAGCAGATTCGGTTGTGTGAACTCCCCAAAAGGGGAAGAAGGGAAGGCTTTCATTCCCCCTGCGTACTGTGAGAGCTAACTAGTTATTTTATGACCTTTTGTTTTGGTCCTATAGGAGCTATAGAATTGACTTAGTGAATCTTCCCGCTACTCCTTGCTGGAAGGCATTCGGCATTCACATTCAGGTCAGGCATTGAGTAATTGGTAAGTCAGTCAGTCTCTTGATCAGCATGCCTTCATTTACTGCCGAAGGAAGGGAGATTCCGTGGTATATATAATATGTATGAATTTCTTAATAAGAGTGAATCCCGAGAGAAAGCACTACTTCTTTTAGTGCTGTTGGTATTCGTAAGTCAGCTGGGTACTATGCAACGTCTTCTTTCTGCTTTCTTTTTTTTTTTTTATTAGCCTGGATTCCGGGGTACCAGCCCCTGCAAGAATCATAAGTTGGCTTTCAGAGTCGGACTGCATCTCCCTTGCCTTGTGCATTTGCCTTTTGGTCTTGCCCTGTGTTTTTGGGATTCTTCTTGTAGAGCTTCTCCTTGAGGTTGTTGAGAATACTGGAGGGTACCATCATGCTATCTTCCCATGGGCCTTGATCATCCTCTGATTCATAATCATCTGGTACGTCTAGCAGTTTTAGTGAACTGTGGGGGCTAGGATAGTGGTCACTGGGTGCCTCGAGGGTCCTTTTCCTGACTCACTACTTGCTTACCTTCTTATAGCTCTATAACCTTTCTCGCTCTCTTTTCTGTCTCACCTGACTAACCTTCTTCTTTCTCTTCTGATTCAAGAAAATATCCCGTGGGACTTCCTCTATCGCCTTGAAGCTCTGGCTTCGTTGATTGACTCTAGAACCGGTTAAAAAAGCACCAGCTCTATATGCTCTATCCCTGGGGATTACTACTTTACTACTCAAAGGTAGGGCAAAAGGGTAGGGTGACTGACGCAAGGTAGGGGTTTAGGGTTCTCATAGGCTTATGGATACAACGAGGGAATTGCTTCTAGACTTAGAACTGCAAGGTCGAGCTTTAAGCCTTCTCAAGTAAACTTACTCTAGAATCTTTAAGCGAAGGGTTAGTTGCCTTGCTGGCAGGGCTATAGGGTTCTCAATGGTTTGCTTATAGCCTTATTATATCCTGGTGGAATTAGTTAAAAAAGATCTATCACCGGGGATTGGCTATAAAGACTGGGCTAAGGGTATCGTTGCAAGATCCACCCAGAATAATGGTTAGCAGCCATTCGACGGAAGCGGACAGAGTCCCTGGGTTTAAATAAAAAATCTTTCTCAACCGCGCTCTCGGAAAAGAGTTGCCTACCTACCGGATGGATCAAGTCGAGGGTAGTTCCATGTAAGTAAGGTATTCGGGTAAAGTGACCTTACGGGACGTAGCTACACTTCAACACGAACCAGGGTTCAACCTAAGAGAGCTAGTCCTCACCCGACTTATAGACAAGAGAAGGCTGGCTATTCGTGACCGCAGGGCGATCAGCAGTCGGCCCCTCATTTCCGTTTGGAATACAGGAGGATTCCTATGGGATTTACGGGAGAAGAGGTGAGAACCAACAGAGGGAGGCCTTATGACGAAAGGGGAGTAGATTACCAATTACATACTCAGAGAGAGAACAATTGAACAAAGCCTTCGAAGAAGAATCAATGAAAACTACCGAATCCAATCTTCCATACTGCGAGCGAAGTCATGCAAACAAAGCTGCTGCTGCGCGCTCAGGAAAGCAGTGATTCCCCTAGCGGGGATCGCGGATCACGCGCAGTGAGAGCGCAAGAGCTGTGTGATAGGCAAAGGACTCCACCAAGAGAGGATTGGAGGAAAGTAACCTACCATGAGGATTGGCAATAGAGCACGCTTTCCGCCTAGTAGACAACTAAGCAGGAGGGAGGGCGTCTGGCAAGATAACAAGACACTGCGCTTGACTAGTAGGCCCCAGCCCAGTCACCTGACGACTACTACCCAGAGCAGCCGAGGATTCTATTTCGATTGTTTTCCCTTCCTAAAGTGCTAATAAGCCTTGCTACTTCTTCAGAGGAATCTCCCTTGCTTTGGTGCTTTGGCTTATCCCCTGTCTTCCAAACCTTTATAGTCGAGCTATTCTATTTCCCCTTCCTAGCCCTAGTCTCGCTTACACCTCAACAGAAATAGGATCTGGATCAGGAACAGTTTCTTCTCTAATTCTATCTGGTCTGCTTCCTGCATTCCCGGACTGCCTTTCCGCGGTAAATATTATCGCTGTAAGCCAACTCCCTTCCTTCGGGCGAGTCTCTCCTCTACCTTGGCATCTCCCGCTTATTGATTAAGGCGAGCTGTTTTCCACTTTTCTAAAAGAAGGAGGCATCTGAATTGACAACCGAGCTTGGCACCTTTCTTTTAAGTAGCTCTTCTGCCGCAGCCTTTCCAAACCTTAACCTTAATCTCTTTCCTCCTAACCTTTTGGTCGAGTTACTCTCGTATCCTTCGCCCAGCTAATATAATAGGGGAATCCCATTCTCACCGAAACCTATCTTCTAAATCGTTAAGCCTCGGAACTCAAAACAACCTCAACAGAATCAGGAGCAGGATCGGCTGCAAGATCAGCTCTTCCTCGAAGTCGATCCAGAGACTCTTTTTTTTACCGCAACATCATCTGCAGCAGTAGAATCGGTTGTTCTATTGTTCTCCCGGTCGAATAGCTTCACTGAAAGCCTAAGCCCTTCAGAGCGTCAGTTGGAGTTTTCCTAAGTTCGAGTTGAGTTTCCTCAGTGAAGAAAGAAAGGAGCTAACCCCTATAGTTTACTTCCTTTCTGCTGTCCTGAGAGCTCTTTTAGTATACGATGAGTTGGGTGAGGGAGAGGACAACTATTGATGCATTGAACTCTACTCCTCTAGAGAGTCCCCCTTCCAAGGGACTATGCTCTGTCCCCTTGCAAAAAGAAAGAAGCGAAACCCCGGGAAGAACCTCTGCGACAAGAGACTCTCTTAAACCCGTGAATAGCAGCGATGGACTTCCTCGAAAGAAGTCCGAGCGGAGACCCTAGACATCTAAGACAGCAAGCAGGAAACGAAACCGACTCAATGGCGTTAGCACAGTCCCTATCTCAATCAGGAAGCTTTCGAAAGCACCTCAATCGGGAAACGATAGCTATGCGCCCAGATAGAAAGCCGAAAGCAGCGATATCAGGAAAGAAAACCTAGTCTTTTGCATAGACTCTGAATTAGCTCAATCGGGAACAGAAAGAAGGAAGCCAAACCCTGAATCTGGTACCGAAACCGCGTTAATCCCACAGCATGAAAGAAGGAACTACAACCAATAACTAGCAAGCGAAGCACTTCCTAGCTAGAAGTCCGAGCGGAGAGCTCCTAGATGTTAGTTAGAAGTAGGTAAGAAGGAAACAATCTCACCTCAAGAGCTAGGATTGGCACCTCAAGCAACTCTATCTGGTACGGAAGCGAAAACCTCTCTTTTGCTTCGAGAATACCAGGTTTTGTCCTATTTCCTGTAACCCATCTCACCGAAATGCCTGTTTCAAGCAAGGCACGGACTTCCCTTCATGTTAACCCAATGCCCTGGGATCTGAAACAAGACCAAATACAGTTCCTAAACCCAAGACAGTTACCCTGGGCGAAAGCCTACTCTCTTCTAAATCGGCATAACAAATAAAGTTCCTTTAGCTCAACACGTCTATCATAGGCAGAAGTACCCATTTGAACACATAAAACACATCATACATTGAAACAACAGATATGAGAGGAAAGCACAAGGCTGGAAAACAAGGAAGTTCAACCCACCGGTAAGCCATTCATAGACTTCCCGAAAGCAGGAACTCAAAGAACCAACCCCTTTACCAGATAAGGCTTGTAAAGCTAGGCATCAAACCGATAGCAGGGAAAGGATGGCATAAACTACATCAGGGAAGAAAGCACCATTCTCTGCTCAAGTCAGTCATTGGCTTCGACCTGCACCAGGAAGTAGGTAAGCCAGTAACTCTAGCCTTAGCCGGAGTAGGAAAGACAGAAACGAGACCGCCGAAAGAAGTAAGTCATTTGCCGAAAGCAACTCTCTCAGGAAACGAATTCCCCTCTCTCTCAGTATGCCAGGAATGCAGTAAACGAGCTCTCCGAAACAAGTAAGTCAATCAGCTCTCTCGCCTCCCTCGGGTCGGCTGTCCCTCTTCCCGTTGGTCGAGATAGTACAGCAGGGGGAACCCAATACTCTTACTAAAGCCAAAAGCTAACTGTAATTGAAACACTATGAATGTTTAAGGAAAACACCGACAAGTAGCTCTTTTCGTCTACCTCTATGATTGAAGACACAACTACCGAGAAGCACACTTCTAACACTGTCGACATTGAAACCACAGTTATTCGATTACAGTGACTGGCCAGGAGCCAACTCCCATGCGAAAACATATACCAGAATCCTAGCACCGAAAGTAGCTAGATCAGGAAAGTAAATCACAGAAAGCCCTGCCCTCAATCCGATTAGGGGAAGGATTGTATCGAATGATGTTAGTAGCCACATCGATCTTTGCCAGGAAGAGAAGAAAGATATATTTCTTTCTTACACTCCTACTGCTTTGACTTTCACCCCTGCGTAAAGCAAGACTCTCTTCGACACAGGACCTCAAGCAACATCTAAGACGTTAGCAAAGACAGTCTACCGAAGAGACAGAGCCTTTCCTTTTGATGTTAGAATGCAGTTAGCCAATACAGTAGACCCTAACCCTGATACAAAGAAGTAACCGAAACCGATGTTCGAAAGCAAGACTCCGGGATTTACCCGGAACCGGAAGCGATGTTAGCAAACAAGGAACCTATTGAAAGCACCGAAATCGATGTAAGGCACTTCTAGCACACGGTCGGAACCGAAACTATATACCTTTTCAACAGCTTTGCCTTAAGCTTTTCCTTTTCTAAGACCCTGGAACCCTTTCCGGACCGAAACACCATTCTTTCTTACAAAACCGAGAGCTACCCGTGCTATGACCGATACCCACTCTTTGGTGTTAACCCGAGACAAAGCCATTCGTTGAACCAACAATACCCATGTCAGGAACCTCTGCGACAAGAGAATAGAATAAAGACTTGTCTGAGAATACCTTTGTGTTAACTCAGAGAGAAAACCTACACCGGGAAGCCCTATCGAAGCTGAGACTTTTAACATACCAAACAAAGAGATTTGATCGCGACTCCGGACTCCTACTTTAGCGTTGACTTTTGCTTTGATGTTCGCCAGGAAAGAAGGAACCCCGGAATCTGGAACCAAAACTCAAGCCCTGCGGAAAGCCTTGCATTGTTAGCTAGGCACTAAAGTCCATGTCCGGTATCAGGAAAGTGCCTCAATCTGGAACCTCAAAAGACAAGTATATGCACGGAAGATAAATAATATAGCTTTTCAACGAAGAGAAATGATATAGCTTTTCAACAGCGTTGATTTAAGGCTTACCTATCTGAGTAAACAAAGACTGACGGAATCAAAAACAGGAACGGAAAGAACAGGAAAAGCAGGAACCTTAGCAAAAGAAGGAAGAGAAAGAACCGATACCTTTGTGTTTCCTTTTGCTGTTAGCACTGGTGTAACCTCAAGAACCTTAAGAACCGAAATGCCTGTTTCAAGCCATGCTTCATTCGTTGACTTTTGTCTTGCTTAGAATACCCAAGCTAGCCTGGAATGTGCTCTCTTCGACCCCAACCCGTACAATGACCTAAATCAGTTACATCAAGAACCAAAACCCCTGCCAGTGCGTTGACCCTAGCATTGAAAGAGAGAGATGCGTAGACTCTGGTCTTTCCACGCTAACCGAAAAACTAATAGCGTCTAAAAAGAAAAGAGAATCGACCTAAAGCCAGGCGGAACCTTAATCGATGTTCTTGTGCCAGGAGCCGAAACCCACATCCCTCGAGAAAGAACCGATCTCTTCGACCTCAACCCTGAATGTGAACCCGGGGCGAAACCCAAGACTCTTACCTTTGCCGAAAGCTCAGTCTCATTCAAACAAAGACTATGATAGCTTTTCAAAAACAGTTCCTAAACCTCTTAGAAGAGGTATGAATGTATTCGATTTTTAGCTCTTCGAATAGCTAAAAATAAAATCCATTTATCACAAGCCTTATATCGTCACCAAAAAGACCTTTTTTCTAAGGCCGTTCACAGGTCAGGTCTTACTAGTAGTAGCTGCTCCGGTATGAAGCTCCACCACGCCACGTTGTGAATCCAATCACAAGGCATGCAAGTGTAATGATGAGTAGGTCCCTGTTTGCTATCCAAGTAAGGGCCTGGGTGAACCCGAAGGCTTTGACTCGCATACACTCCCGAAACACTTTTTCCAGTCCAACAGCAATCTGCGGCGATCTTATCAAGGAAAGTGGCATAGTTCCGATAGACATAGGTTCCCTGCAGGGGGGGGATCTCGATGGTAAGATTATGGGGGAGTGCCATATTTTGGAATAGCTCCTTTACCCGGCTTGAGAACATTGTGGGTCGCATAAATGCCTCCCAAGGAGCGAGTTTTGTTATGCAAATTGAGCGTTGTAGGGTTCATTTTATCGTGATGGCTTTGTTCCCCTTGTCCTTGTACCCTATCAAGAATAAGTTTAGGATTTTGGAACACCTGCTTTTGCGAGGCAGTAATACAAAAGAGTTTTTTCATATTAAACTAAACAAGTAAGATTCCGCCTAGCAATTCTTAACTCTAGGACATTTGGACACTTGTGGAGAGTTACCTCCGTTTTACGAAAAAAAAAGTGGGATAGGAGATTAGGGGGGCACTGGCGAACTCAAACAAGTAGAGAAGAGAAGGTACTTTAGTAGCTGAGTTCTAAGGAGAACAAGCAACGGATTGAGCGCGTTAGCGAAAGCCGGTTTGTTCGGTTCGGTCACGTTGCTTCTCGCTTCTCTCTCCCTCTGGACGAGTGGCTACGCTCCTTGGCAGTCCTAGTTGGGTTGAATTTGAACTGCTTGTCTCAGACCTTATTCTCCCCCTGTAGCCCGTTGGTGAGGAGTTGAGGGAAATTCCAGTTTTTTCTCCTCGCCGGGGACTTCCGCTGCTTCTGGTCGCGCTGCTACTTCCGACTGTGCTGATTCGGGCATTCCTCCAATGCTGGGAGTATGAGAAAGCCCCGATTCGATCAGTTCCGTTGCCCAAATAGAATGTTCTACCTGACTCAATCCCCTTCTTCAGGAATGGCGGCATGGCTTACGAGTGAGGATGCCCAGTCTCGGAACTGAGATTATGAATCTGAGCCTGCTTCCTCAACTGCCTTTTCTTTTGCTTTGGCGGGAAGGAAGGCTGGCACAAAAGAAACATCGGCTTCGGGCCGACTAGTCCTATCGATCTGACAAGAAGAAGGGAGGCATCTAAAGGGGGAAGAGTCTATCATGTCGGAGGTCTAAACTACCTTAGATATGCAATTTGAAGATCTTTATGTTCCGGCCGATTGAATTTCAGGAGAAGTAGAGGCCTAAGCGTCCCAAACAGATTCATTAGGTTAATGGGCGGCAAGAGATGCCACATCTAGGTCAGCCACATTAGCAGTTTCAGCAGAAGAAGCTTCAAGTCGCTCAACCACCGACCGGGAGAGAGGCGAAAAGGCTCAACCGAGGAAGGAGCTAGATCTATTCTCAAATCCTTGTCCTTTGCCAATGCCAAAGACATACCAAGGGCTCAAAGCCACTTCTTCATCGACAGGTTCAGGCGCGAAGTGAACCAAACCAATAGCAGTAGGTTCAGCAACGGATCGGGGAAGACATTCATTCACTGACCTACTTGGCCGGAGTTCCCACAGCAGCCATTCTTTCGGCAAGCCCCCGTCAAGCCCTTGTTAAGCTTCTTCAAGCGGAGCACGGCGCGCAAGAGAAGGGGCACTAGTTGAAGAAAACCGCCATGGAACGGATTCTTTCTAACCTGCTGAACTTTCTCAATCGACCTAGATGAAGTCTTGAATTCAGTCAGTTCGGGTGAAAAGAACTTCCCCCTTTGCCAACGATATCCCAGAAGTGCGCCGGCTCGACCTGAGGGAAAGAGGGTGCAACTAGCCCATACTTTCTATAAAAAGTCCCTTGACTACTATACTTGATTAGCGAGAAAAGGATCTTGATCTATGAGTTCTAAAATGATCTTTCTATATGAGTGATCAGAGAGGGATGTGCCGATCAAGGACGTATTGAATGGAAGAGAATCATGAGCTACCCTTCTGAATGGCAAAGATGCATCAGCCACTTCATTTTTAAGATATTCTTAGTTATTTGGTTGGAATTAAAAAGCCTTTCTTTTTTTCCAGCAGCTCGACCTGAGGTAGATGAGCGTAACAGAATAGAAAGGGGCAAAGCAATGGAACTGGCACCTACTTTCATTGATTCACATTCGATTATGTCTGATAGTCAGGATCAGAGCATAGCATTGATTCTTAACCCCATCGAACAAGCAATCAAGCTAGGATTCATGCCACTTGACCACTAGGTGAATGGGCAGAAAGGGCAAGTCGGTCTGTCCGTCTGTCCGGACTTCAACAAACACACTTCAAGCATTTCCGGGTGCTGCCAACCAACCCAAAAAACCCAGCAGGTCTTAGATCTCGACTTCTATCATCGGGACAGCTGGGTCAAAGAGATGAGTTTAAAGGCCACCTAAAAGAAAGTCTTCTTGACTAACATAAGGTCCGGCTTTGCACGAGAATAAGGTCTGAGACCAGCACTAGAATGACAAGCAGAAGGAGTAGCGAAGGGAGCCCTGCCCTTTTTCGGCTTAGAGCGGAGAAGAATGAGTTGGAGATACACCAGCCACTTCCTTAGCATTTCTTCTTTTCGACGGAAGCCTTAATTTAATTCAAAGGCAAGATTCAACTCATTGGAAGAGGGGCAGCAAGGACAAGGGCTCCAAAGAACCAAGAAGCCTATCTACCCCTATGAAGTAGAGCCTATAGCGCTTTTACCCGCAGAACTAAAACCTATCCGAGGGTTAGGATCAAGGGTTCGTTCGATGAGCGGTAAGGCTAGAGAAAAGTTCTTGTGCTTCCCCTTTTCATAATAATAAGGGAATCTTTCTCCTGTAGTCCTTGACTGTGGGGCTAGGTTCGGGTCGATTTCCATCCCTATTGGTCAAGTTTCAAAATATTATTAAGTCTTCCTTGTATTTTATAGAGTATATAGAACCCAAAGGACCAAGCTTTATGGCTTACCGGATTGGACTCGTTTCATAGACATCTCTCTTTTCTTTACATCCCGACATTCCATTCCTGATTCAAGATAGTACAGGAAATTAAACTCATTCAGGGCAATAAATTAAACATCATTAGTGTGTTGCTAGCCATTTCGCATAGCCAGGAACAATGCTAGGAAGAGAAAGATCTTAACGCCCGGTTCACTTTCAGAGGCCCTCCACTCTTTTTATTTGACCTCTTCCTCGAACAGAAGTGGAGATCCGTCCCCGAGGGAACCTTAGCTATTTCATCAGCTGCAAGTCTTTTAGCCGTTGAAGCTCTTTCATACCCGGTGAATGAAATAACCGTTGTTCAAATAACCGTAAGCGGTGGTGGAGTCAGTTAATCCGAATAGGTTTTGTTCTAGTAGGAGCTCTAAGCCTATCAGCTGTGAAAGTCCTTTATCGGATTCGGATGCTGGGTTAAGTGGTTCTCAAAGCGAGTATAAAATCCATTTTTTCGGGTAAAGAAATCCGGGAATAAAATGACCAAAGTGGTAATCTTAGAACTTCGATAGAGGCACTCACTCTAACTCTAAGTCAAAGGGTAACTTAAACTCCCCTAAGAAAAGCCTAAGAAAAGGCATGGATTCGGAAGTACTAGGGTTCCACAGTTTCTAATTCTTTTAATTCAAGTCTTCCGCCTAGCAGAGTAGAGATTGCCTTTCCGAAAACCTTTAGCGAGTAGGCGCCCTGATCGGCGATCCTTCACAAGGACTTTTTTTTCTAGTCCAACATCAAGCAAACCAACCAACCCATCAAGGTGGGTCATGAAAAACATCACATAACCGGATAGAGGGAGGCAAGCATTTCACAGGGATACTACCCGAAACCAAGGACGAAGCTGCCCATTTGGCCAGCTCTAACGGCTACAAGAATAGCTACAGGGAGCTTGCTGATTTGCTTTCCTTTTCTTACTTTAGGAAATGTAGGACTGCCGCATATCTGCTTTCTTGCTATAGACACGCTTTCACCTGGGGCTTGATTCCCCTTTTGAAGTACAGAAAGCCCGCGGGGCTTAAAACCATACAGTACCTTAGCGGGTGTGCGATACCACTAGTACCTCTGCTCACATACTCAGAAGAAGAGATCTGTTTTCGTCAAACCGCGCTGTCTCGCCTCACGCTCCCTACCGTTTCGGCTCTGCGCGCTCTACCACTGCCCTCCTTTCTCTAATTCTACGAGGTTTGTTCGCATCCCTCCCGGCTCGCGCTCTTCGTTGCCTTTGTGCCACCTCGAGAGTTACAGTACAGAAGGAAGTCCCAACTCTATACCTATTCAGTCAATTCCAAGTGATGGTGATTTCGCTCCTATCCTATACTGAGTTCCATCCTGAGTGAATTCCTTTCCCCTTTCATAATAAGTTCCGTCACAGGACAGTGATGAAGGGACTTAACACTACTCTTCTGTCAAGTATCAGATCGCAGCTTGCGCTAGTTATTTCCTTTCTAGAAGGGAAGATTAGGCTGAAGGGAGAAAGGAGGCAGAAGAAGAGAAGTAATTAGTGGAAAAGGGAATGCTTTATATTTTCCAAGTAATGAATTAATGGTTCATTCAGTCTAGCAGAGCTAGAAGAGGGCAAAATAAAGAGGAGAAGTATGGGTGCAAGAGCTGGGCATAGAAAGGAATTCCTTTCCATGTGGGTTACGGTAAAGGATGAGGATAATCTTCAGTATAGGGCACAAAGAATTTGAATTTGAGCTTCAAACGAAGTAAGAGCGAAGTTGTAGAAGCGAACCCAGATAACGAGCCTTGAAGCGAAGCCTTATTCTCTTCCAAAGCAAAGAGATGCAGAGCTGAATTATGTCGAAAAAGGACGCAAAGACAGCATGCAAACTGTGAGGGGGGTGCGGATTCTATCCCGTTCCACTTCATCGACAAAAAAAATCGAGAAGGCAGTCGCTGCACACATACTATATTCAACCATCTCGGCATCCAGATGTGAAAGCAGAACTAGCGCTTAAGGTGCCTAAGCGTAAGCGGGGGAAGAAGTCAAGTCTTGACTACGAAACCGAAACTAAGCGGCTATTCTTCATATCGAGAAATGTTGTGAGAAGGATTTGCTGCTCTCCTTCCTTCAACTATGGCAGTGAAAGCATCATCCGAATCAGCCTTTTGGCTAGCACTTGGGATCGTTCAAAAAAAAATGTCCCTGGAGCTGGAACAACTGCCCCCGCCTTACTCAATAGGGGCGGAAAGAAGCCTCTATCTTTTGACTTATAATAAGATAAGGAGACCATTCCAAGCTGAATAAGAGCTAGCGACAAGAGCGTTACCACGAGCTTAACCACACTGGGACCTGGACCTGGAGGTTATAGAGACTCTTTCTAATGCCAAGCTAATGTGAATCACATGACATGAAAGAAGAGAAAAGCAATTCAACAAGACTGATTAAAGACTGGAAGCTGATTCAGCTTGAGCAATTCTTGGCTAAACAAGAGAAATGGCATCTCTCCTAAGCTAAGTAAGACCGCTAGCACTTTCTAACCCAACTACTTGTTGGCTCGGGTTCCTTCTCTCCCTTTCAAGTTCAGACGTTAGCAAGAAGAGCTGATGAAAGAAGATCGGAGTCGTGAACAGGAAAAGCTAAGCCAAAAAGACAGGATTCTCGCCATCTCTTCAGGTCAGGCCTCAGATTAGAGGGGGGGGTTGATGGACATGAAATTAGATCTTTTTAGGCTCCTCTAGGGGAACTCGCAATAGCTCTAACATAACTTCCTGTTAAAAGCACTTCAACTAGATCGATAGGCTAGCTTGCTGCCTCAGTCTCTTTCCGCCCCAACTGTAAGGAATCTCCTTTATTTTTTAAACAGGCTCGTACTAAAAAAAAGTAACTGGAAATGCAACTGGTTGAAACAGAACTCCTACCGCATAGTTGAACTCGCCTGGCGTGGGCCTGGCTCTTAAGAGACGTAGTCTTTTCCCTAGCTTTTTTTGGCAACTATCTATCTTTCCGAACTAGATTACACGGACTTACTTAAGAGGGGGCCGTCCCAGAAACGACTATCCCAATCCCAATAGGAACAGCCCCTAGGCCTTTTTAATTAAGTTGTTTGGAAGGGCGTGCCTTAGCACTTACTTAGAAGAGGGATGAAAATGACTCTTTTTCTCTTTCTTATCAGTTGAGTAACTTCGTTCCTCTCCTGCTGCTTATTGACGAGTGATTAGCTTGGCATTCTTTAAAGAAAGGGCCGGTTTGCTTTCTTGTACTTTAATGCTGGCTAAGGAGATCCTGTGCCACCTATTGGTCGAGTAAGAAAATATCTAAACTTTGCTTTTGCCTTATCGGAAAGAAACAATGACTTTTGCTGGCTTGTGGGATACTCCTGCTCTCTCACTGGCCTGGCTTGACAAGTAAACTGGCCTTAAGACTGCAACTCGCTTGAAGGCAGAATAGGAATGAATGGAAGCCAGAACGACTAGAACCTCCACTGAAACCCTAGGAGAGGTAGAAGCAATGAAAGAGGCTGGAACTGGAACTCAAACTGGATAGGGTACTCCAACAGGAACTGGTCTGGAGATTCTTAGCTGCATTTAAATCGAAGCACTTTTTTCTAAATGCAAGGAAACAACTGGTACTGGAACTAGATAGCTGGGCACTGGGACTTTCCCCGCAAGAAAAATGGAAAAAAAACGATTCCCTCGGCTGAATCGACAGCAAAGAGAACTACAGCTCTATCGAAGGGAACAGATGTATATATATACGCAGGTAATACGCTAATACAGGTAAAAGGGAATATGCTTTTGCCCTAACCCGAGACCCTGCTTCTACCTCTATCACAGATAGATAATATGAGCAGGAAATCTCCTAAAGAATTTTATTTCACTCCCCACAATAAAGCAGGATGGCTCATTGGCTTGCTTATACTAAAGTGCTTGCTTTTGAAAGAAAGCGGCTTGCTACTAGCTACTTATCTTACTTACTATCTAACTTTGGCTTTCTTATCAATTGGATTTTCTGGAAAGGAATCAGGTAATTGAGGCTCTCCAGCAAGTTGGAATTGATGTCAGGCCCTTGGTTAGGCCGACATATAGGAAACCATACCCGATCGATAGGGTTCACCAATTCTCCGGGGGGTGCCTGAATTTTTCTTTTCTCAGGAGAGGCGTCCCTAACGACCATTGAAGACATCGCCCGATTCACAGTGCAATGTGGAGAAGCTGGGGCTGATGATTATTTGAAGTTGAGGTTGTTTGCCAACTCCTTGACTAAATCGGCCTTTACATGGTAAATTCATTTGCCACCAAACTCAATTAACAATTTGTACGAGTTGGAACACAAGTTCCATGAGCAGTTTGATTGAGCTGAGCCGGAGGTAACTGTGGCCGATCTAGCTGACTCAATTACAAGGTGAATCGGTGGAGAAATACATCGCGAGGTTCAGGAAGCTGCAAAAGAGGTGTCAAACCAATCTGACTGATAGATAATGCGTCAGAATTGCCCTGAAGGGGCTGAATTTCCATATGCGAGAGAAATTGGAAGGGCGAGACTTTTCTTTTTTTACTTCACTTCGCTTTTCGTCTCCTTGATAGCTGGAAGTTCCCCAAAAGTATGAAAAGCTGGAGGACTTTGTACCATCCATTCCAGTGTGGTTGGATTCTGTTCAACAGCCCAAGGACTTGGAGCACATCTTTTGTTATTTCCACTGCTTGAAGTGATTGTTACGACCACGAAGAAACGACAAATCCCAACTACGGATATATAAGAGCCAAAACTGCTAAGGGCATTCCATCCAGCGTAAGCATCTGGATAATCTGGAATGCGACGTGGCATACCCGAAAGCCCTAAGAAATGCATGGGAAAGAAGGTCAGATTAACCCCGAAAAAAGTGATCCAAAAATGGATTTTACCCAAAGTTTCAGGGTATGTCCGACCAAAGATTTTACCCACCCAATAGTGAAATCCTGCAAATAAAGCAAAAACGGCTCCCATAGAAAGTACATAATGGAAATGTGCAACCACATAATAAGTATCATGTAGAGCAATGTCTAGCCCTGAATTTGCCAGGACTATTCCAGTGAGTCCTCCTATGGTGAACAAAAAGATGAACCCTACAGCAAATAACATTGGTGTTTTGTATTGTATCGAACCCCCCCACATGGTAGCGATCCAACTAAAGATTTTTATTCCAGTGGGGACAGCTATGATCATGGTAGCTGCCGTGAAGTAGGCACGGGTATCAACGTCTAAGCCCACAGTAAACATATGATGAGCCCAAACAAGAAATCCAAGAACACCTATACTGATCATGGCATAAACCATGCCTAGATACCCAAAAACCGGTTTCCCCGAAAAAGTCGAAACGATATGACTTATGATACCGGATCCAGGCAGAATGGGAATATACACCTCTGGATGACCGAAGAACCGAAAGAGATGCTGGTATAATATGGGGTCTCCCCCTCCAGCGGGATCAGAAAAGGTTGTATTAAAGTTTCGATCGGTTAATAACATGGTAATTGCCCCTGCCAGTACCGGAAGTGATAATAACAGTGGGAATGCTGTCACTAGAACGGACCACACAAATAGGGGTGATCTATGCATAGTCATTCCAGGTCCACGCATGTTGGAGATAGTTGTTATAAAATTGATAGAACCTAAAATGGATGAAACACCAGATAGATGAAGACTAGAAATTGCTGAATCAACTGCTCCTCCAGAATGGCTGGTAATACCACTTAAGGGCGGATAGACCGTCCACCCAGTGCCGCTACCCACTTCTACTAAGGCTGAGCTTAATAGGAGCAAGAGACTTGGTGGCAACAACCAGAATGAAATATTATTTAATCGTGGAAATGCCATGTCAGGTGCACCTATCAGAATCGGAACAGACCAATTACCAGATCCACCTATCATCGCTGGCATAACCATAAAAAAGATCATTAAAAAAGCATGAGCCGTTATTAAAACATTATAAAGTTGATGATTCCCACCAAGAATTTGATCGCCGGGTCGTGCTAATTCCATACGAATCAGTACTGAGAAGCATGTGCCCATCACTCCAGCAATGGCACCGAAGATGAAATAAAGAGTCCCTATATCCTTGTGGTTAGTGGAGAACAGCCATCGGACCGGATTTGTCATAAAATGGAGATTCTTTCGTTTGATTCCCCCCAGAAAAGCAAGTTGTTCTTACTATCCGAGTAGTGATGAATTAGATAGAGTTGTGGTTGTTGACCAACAGAAAGCATGGGAGTTGGAATGCAAACCATGTGCTTCTCGATATTCTATCCAGCAAGGGGCGCCGCAAGAAATCCCGCCCGAAAAAGATTAAGATTAATACTTGAAAGTGCCTTTTTCAAGGACTTTCTTTCTTATTTTTATAAGTTTATTGAAAGTAGGCGAATAGGGGTTACTCAACTCCCCGAGCATCTGTCGCAGACGGTGAGGAGGGTAGTCCGCCTGTTCCCGATTTGTCAGAATGGATTCAGTAATGAGGCCATACCTCTGCTTTTGCCAGAAGTCTGCGTGGCCCGTATCCAATTCCGCCATACGGTCCACCATCTGCCTTTTTAACTGAGCGGTCTCCCGCGCTTCTATAAGAAGCAGATCAGGATTAGTACCTGCGGGGGACTTTGCTATTTTTCGCCTAAAAAGATGCTCTTCCGTCTGACGACGTAGCTCCACCTCTTCCTGCGGCAGTTCTTCCTGCGGCGGTTCCGAGGTTGAGGAAGGCTCCGGTTCAGGTTCAGGTTCAGGAGGCAGATTGAGATTGAAAGAAGGCTCATCCGCTGGAGGCAAATTGAGATCAATGGACGGCCGCGGCCTTGACGAACTTGCACCGCCCCCAACGTAAAGAGTGGGCGCTCCCCTCCATGAAAGAGAAGACCCATTCGACACAATGAGTCCCCAGATAAAAGAGGGTAGCCACCTTCCATCCCCAACCGAGCCGACTAAAGAGGCAGCGGAGGCACTTACGGAAAATGGTTCGCATGAGGATCCAGCGGATATAAAAATTGAACAAATCGAGCACGCAGCAAATAAAAAAAAAAAAGTCTCCTATCTTCAGAGGAATCAATGGGACAATGGAAAATAGATCAAGTGGACTATTGATGGTAGGTGGTCCACTTTCCTTTTCCTTTTGCAACCTTTCATTTGCCTTTAGAAGACTTTCATTTGCCTTTTGCACCTGGTCTAGAACCGGGCTGGAAGGATCGGTGGAGACAGGGGGGGTCTTGTTCACAACGCGGATAACCGCCTGCTTTATATTAATATCCATTTCATATGGAATGTTATTCCTGATATAGTATTCCAGGGTCTTAGTGAGATTTTCATTATTCATTTTCCAGGTTCTAAAAAAGAAAAGGTGACCCCGGGCAAGATGGCAAATAACGAAAACCAAAATGACCACAAAAAGAATTATATAATATACGGAGTCAATACGTTGTAGTAGAGCAATAATGGGCTCTAGTGGAGGCATGAGTGATTGAGATGAAATTATTCCCTACAGACAGAAAGAAAGAGAGTCCTTTCTGAAAGAGTATAACTATATTGAGTTGTGGTTGTTGACCAACAATTAGCATGGGAGAATTTTTTTTTCATTCAGCGCGGTGCAGCCTACACTTTGATGAGCACAGCGCAGTTCACGTTACAGCTACTTTCTTGTCTGCTACTATACTACGATATTCTTTTCTTTTTTCGTAGCTAATTCAGATTCCATTTTGACAACAGCCTCTAAGTATAAGCAAGCAGCTTGTATTCGTATAATAAGAAGAATGCGGTGCTTCCCTATACGGATAGAAGGCAGCGATCCTAATGTCCCGATTCTATGTCCTATGGAGAGGGGCCTCTGAGACAAGGAAGCCTTGCTTGAAAGAGTCAACGGAGCAATGGATTCTTTTTTTTTTAATCCCCGTCACTTTATTAATAATAAAGAATGATGACCACAACAGCATGGGCTTGTTGAATGGCAGGCTTGACTGGCAATGGGAAAGGATTTGGCTCATCCAAAGTGGTATAGTGAACCTCTCTCCCATTCAGCCATCAAGCACGAAAGCAAGAACGAGTGAATCCGCTTACCCAAGCGAATAGGACCGTGCAAGGTCTTGACCTTCATCAAGCTCAGCTGAGGCAACAAAAGCAACAAGAAAGGAAGTTTCGGCCTCAAAGTCTAATCAAACGTCCTGACCTTCATTAGAGTAGCGATCCCCTTCTTCTACGCGATCTTCTTCTACGAGTGATGTGGAAGCGGCATCTAATTGCATTTCTTCGTTCTCGCCTTGATCGATTCCATCAATCACTCCGCGGGGACGGGAACATTTATCCCTCCGGAATAAAACATTTTTTTTTCTAAATCCGCTTCCGGCTGAAAAGCAGCAAGCGAAGCAAGCTACGGGACTCAGGAGAGTTAGCAAGCGAAGCATATGATTCTTAGTGGTCGGTCAACCTAAGCTAGCTAGTCTTGTAGCGTTTTTCAGCATACTTTCTGACCCCTCAAAAGTCTAGTACTTTCGTTCCTCTCCTTAAAGGTGACTCAAGGGAGGCTTAACAGACACTTGCTTTGATATCTACTACTTTCTTTTTATCTACTTTAGTCCGAAGGTCACTCTAAGGAGTAAGAACATACTCTTACTACTTAAGAAGAAAGAGAACCACTGATCGAAACTGGGCCAATTAGCATCAAACTGGCACAGATGGATTTGTTCAGGCTCCTACTGTGCGAAAGGAACTTAGCCAACGGGGTCCGGCTCTATGAGCTCCTGGGCGAAGGTTTCTCGTTCAACTAACACACTTGAGGAAAGATAGACTAGATTTGATCTTTATCTTATATAAGTGATTTTCGGAGAGTGATTGCGCTGACCGTTACAGGACAGAAGAAAGAAGAGCTAAAGCTAACACGGGCGGGAGACCTAGACTTTCCTACTTCAAGACCCCCCCTCAAACCAATCCATTTTCACAGGTCTCTCATCGACACTTTCCAAACTGACACCCTCTCGGGTATCTTTTGAGGACAAAGCAATTGGAGAACTGCCAGACATACTCCGTTGGGCGGCACAAGGTAGAGGAGAACCGCTCTGTACAAGGTGTTGATAGAGCGTCGCACACTGCTATACTTGATTGCTTAGTTCCCTCTCCTGACAGGGAGTCAATTGGCTTAGTTTCGAGCCGTCCCGGGACTTCTTTATTCGTCAATATCTATACCCCGTGACTTTCTTGCTCGAAAGAGATTGCCAGTGGAGCCCCAAAAGTTGCTATGAAAGGGCAGCGTGGCAAGCAGATATCTTGTTGGTGATTTGGACACCTCCTGGAATGAAAGCAACTGAGGCGTATGTCCAGGTAATCTATTTCGAAATCTTGAACGAAAAGGCTGGACGAGATCTATATCAGATCCCGAGGGCGGGCGTCTGGGTCCTAACCAGAGCTTCCTGATAAAGGGGGTGATAAGTCCCCTAGGTTAAGAAGTGAAGGAATCAAGACCATATTGGTCACATAGTGATGTTTACTCACTATATGACTCAACCGGTCCTGGTGCTTCATGGCACACATGATCCACCAAGACATAGAAGAACCATTTCTATGTGCTCAGCAAACCAGTGTTAGAGGCTAGGAAAACCTCTACACCCAGGAACTGAGATCCTGGATGGTGCCAATAAAAAGAGAGCTTAGACAGGAGAAAATGGACCTAAAGCGACGACGCTTGTCCGCCGATTCCTCTATTTATATATTTAGATTCTATACTGTAAGTGAAATACTCTCTATTTTTTTAGTAAGGATAGGATTAGTAGCTAAACTCCCTAAACGCACTCTAAGCTCTCTAGCCGCAGCAGCTTATCCGAACCAGCATTTCGAATAAAGCAAGGGGACTCCGCACTGCCTGCCTCTATTAGACAAGAAAGGAAAGCCCTAAAAGCCAGATCGGGATAAACGGGGACCAGTACTGACTAAAGGAAGCAATGCACGCCCCTATTGAGTAAGGGGAGCTCAGCTTACCTCAGAGGTTGCTCAGAGGAGAGCGGCTCATTATGCGACAAACTCATATGTCGCTGAATAGGTCGCTACTCTTTATAGTGATAGTGACCTCGGAAATGGGACACTTATTGGACCTATACAAGGCCCAGCAGCAGCTTCTCGAGACTACCGGAGCTACCTTATCAGACGAGGGAAGCTACCCACCTGCAAGAGCTAGGAGCTCACTGACGGTAGACCTTCCCTCTTATTGACTTCAACAAATGGGAAAAACTACCTCCAGACTGGTTTGGTTGCCACAATCTGTAAGTGTCCCTTTCCTCCCCCCACCGTCTACTGAACCAACAGACAGTTTGGGCCTCACAGGGTCGACACCTACAGACCCATTCCTGCCACCGCGTCCCCTTCTTAACCGTTGCCGAACGCATATTACCAGACACAGCGCTTACCCCAAAACCAATACCCTGGTCAGACAGACCCAGTGCAATCTTGGAGAACCCGCGACCTCAGCATAGCTTTTTCCTTTCTCAAGGCTTCTATTTCCTTGGCAAGAGACTGCCGTATCCGACTCTGTCTTCCATTGCTAACTTGTCTACCACCTTCACTGCCGTTTTCCACCTTTGTTTAAGTTTACCCATTCATGAGAGAACACGACTGAAGCAGCTTCCCGTACTTACAAGTCTTGCTAAACACTAGGTACCAACGTCGGACCCCCTTTCCACCACTCAGGGCTGGATTTGAAGTTGGATTCGACGGTCCCTCAGAAAGAACTAATATTGAAAGATCCATATCTCTTTAGTTATGCACAAAAAAAGTGTTGCACCGGAAATCACTCAACGGGCCGGGATCACTCACATCTATCTCCGGGGAAAGCTTAAACTCACTGGGAAGAGCGTTCTCACTAGTCTTCTCTTCTATTTTCTGGATTAACATCCATTGGTTGACGCCGATTAGTTGTATTCACATCCCACGGTCGACGTTTACTCACTCCCCCTTGGTTAACAACACTTTCAGGAAAGAAAGAGGTACCCTTCATCAAGAAAGCTTGCATAAGAGATCCTTCTTACTGCTCTATCTAGAATGAAAATAGAAAGAGAAAAAAAAAATGTTAGGCTGTGGGGCCACTAGTTGGCCAATCATCTCTTGGAGAATAGGGGTGTGCCTTGCGAGACATGAGCATTTTGTAGACCTGGAGGAAGGCTTCGCGATGAGATTTCGAGGTCTGCAAAAGACATATAAAAAAGAGAGATTATAGATTTTGGCCGGGATCCTTTTCAAATGCTGGGCCACATCATAGG
This sequence comes from Euonymus europaeus, assembly GCA_963580455.1. Lineage (NCBI taxonomy): Eukaryota > Viridiplantae > Streptophyta > Magnoliopsida > Celastrales > Celastraceae > Euonymus > Euonymus europaeus. The sequence continues at coordinate 419,195 of OY756973.1, read as the reverse complement.
TTTCTTGGATATCTCCCCTTCTTGCTTGGCGCGGGTGCATGCGCTTCTGGCATGGCTGGCGCAGCTCCTCTCAACTGAGCAGGTTGGTATATTCGACCGGATCTAGTTACATCGTTGATGGAAACAGAGGTCGAATACAGCTCAGTCAAAGGCACAGATGAAGGGAGAGCATACGGAAAAGTCTCCGAAGGCGGAGCGAAGGCTCCCCCTAGTGAGAATTAGGCTTGATGAGGCGCGCTCTAGGACAAGGGACGAGAGAGCATTGATATCTGGGCAGTCCAGTGGGACGGGATAGAGCTAGCACCGGTCACTTCTCCTGTTGCTTCTTTAGCTTGATTCGAGTGAACGTTCAGAAACGTGTAGCCCTACTCCGAATCACTTTCTTCAGAAAGAGGATTCTTACAGTCTGCAAAAGAATAAAACTGGGCAATAGGAGCTCCTAGTTCCTTTGGATGAGTCTAATTACCAGCTTTAGAGTACATCTCCCCTCTAGTGGGACGAGCGAAGGGCTTCCCCGAGACTTTCTAGTTGACTCAGGAGCTTCCTCGTTCTTCTTTCTCTGGTTTTCTTTGTTCTTTTGACAGGCATCCGGGGACTTCTTCCTCAGATCTCTTTGTTGAGAAAGAATTCTCTATGCTGGCAGTTCGTAGCAGGGAATTGGAACTAGCAGTTCCGATGTCTTCTTTGTCTGGCTTGCTCTTGCTTCAAACGAGTAGAGAAACCTGACTTTCAAGTCAAGAGTCCCCCTCTTTCCGGACTTCCAAGTCTCAAGCTAAAGCAGCATATATTATATCTATGCGAAAAGACGGGGTTTCATCGACTTCCAATATATTGGATTCCACGGCAAGATCGGAAGATAACTTCTTTAGGCTCGCTTCCATGTGAGACCAGTCGCTTATTCGGGATATGCTCTGTCACCACTAGCCCTTGATTCAGAAAGAGGCTTTTCCAATTCCTTTCGTAGATTCTAGTGATTGAGAATTTTGACTCCTAGTAGTTCCCTTTTCTTCCTTTCATTAGCCGCTTTAGAGTGAGAGTTCGCTTCCGGTGAAATCACGTCATGTCAAATTCATTCATACAACCTCTTTGCAAAATGAAAAGTGGCTCCAACCCCGTGTTTTTGGCTACAATTCCAATTCCTTTCATACAGGCGCCCGAAAAGAGGTAAAAAAGACATGATTTTGCCAGCTACAACTTTTTAAAATTCACATCTCACTTATGAAAGGAATTTGGCTTTCATGGTTTTTCGGGAAGAAAACTAGAATCTATCTCCAGCAGAGAAGATAGTCACTAATGAATAGCAGACGAGTCCCATCCGGACTTCCAATCACTAGGAAACAGCCAGGGAAAGACTCATTGATCGGCAAGTGCCAAAAAGTCCCATTGAGTTCTTTCTCGGAGCTTTAAACTGCCTTGGAGGCTGGAATATACGATTTCGAATGACCGATTCATAAGAAAAAAGAGAACGTTCATTCAATCGAAGGAAGCTTTGGCGCTAAGTTTCCTAAAAATATTAGACTGTTTCGGGTAAGTCCTCTACGTAATGACAATATACTTTCCCGTTCCTGCTTCCCTTTTTCTTTTGTTTCACTCTGGGAAAGCCCTTCACTTTCACTTCAATAACTTCAATTAAAGAAAGTAACCAAAACAGTGACAATGCTATCTACGGTTCGAATCTTATAGTCTGTAGAGACCGGTTTCCGCCTTCGGACACTCATGCCAGTTGTTGGCTAATCTGATCTGATGATTATCGAGTTTCAATTCGACAAGTACCAACAGGCCGAAAAAAACGACAAAAAAGGCCTTGCCTACTTCTCGAAGTCAATAGCAACCACTCTTCAAAATGAGATTTTTTACGTTCCTTCTTTCAAGTCAGAAGAGGCTCCAGCCACACCATAAGACAAGGATGGCTAAGCTTGCCAAAAAAATGGTAGAAGAAAGGGCTTGACCAACTTTATCCACCAAGTGAATAACCCCCGCATTTTCAATGTGAAATTGGGGGTGCCCAGATCTTCCTGGTTTGGAGCCAAACTCCTAGGAACTTAACTTATGGGATAATAAAGAGACCGCTCCTCCCGAGATGCCTTTGGGCACTTTTGTTGTTGATTGTTAGGCGAAATCTTTTCTACTAAGGTAAGATAGGAAAAGAGATTGACCGACCCCCAATCTGCTTGACGTCAACCTCTTTTAGAAGAAAGAAAAAGATTAATGGAATGAGTTCATTCTCCTATGCTATGCGTTCATTTCATTTTAGTAGATTCGATTTACTTACCTTAGCTTAGTAATTAGAATTCTTATTTGTGCAAAGCAAGTAATGCATTTTTTACCGCTAATAACCTTTGGGTGGCCTTCCTTCCGAAGAATCGGAATGAGTATACGATCTGCTAATCGAAGGAGGATGAAAAGTCTGAGACTCTTTAATTGGATAATGGGGTACTTGATGTAGCTGAAGAGCCCACTTTCTCCAATTCAATTGAATTGAATACAAAGATAAAGAGTTCTTTGATTTAGCTTTTTTCTAGGCGAATGGAATGAATTGGCTTTGCCAACATTTAGTTCACGAAGTTCCGGTACAAACGAAGGTGATTTGCGAACTCTCTCTCCTTTCATTGAGAAAGGGGCCAACATTGGCATGGCATGGGTTTTCGACGAAGTTTTAGGAACCCGACCCGAGCTCAAAAGCTTCTCCCTGAGGGACTTCCCTTCCTTTAGGAGATTCAGCCACCAAGGTGGAGGTAACTGCTTCCTTTTCTTTTCAAGAGGAAGCCGCCTATAAAAAAAGACTGTTATTACGCCCGTGGGACACTTAACTCCCCTTTTTTGGGGGATTCAAACTAGCCAATGAAGACTTTTTCCTATACTAATAAATTGAACCAAATATTCAAAAGAAAAGAGCCGGAGAATCATTTCCCATGAGCTTTAGAGTATAAGAACAGCGCAATCGCAGTGAAGTGAGCAAAGAAGAGAAGCAGCTTAAGCTTACGGGCGGCCAATAGCTATTTCATATCCCGCTGTTGATGAATCTCCTTTTTTCGAAGAGTTTGCTACCACTTCGTCGGTTGGTTTCCCTCTATGTCTTACCTCTAAAGGTGCGATGCCGATAGAACTCATAGATGCCTCGTTGAGGTTCGTAGCTAGCGAATAAGAAAGAGGAAGAAAGTAGGTTCAAAGATAAGAATCCGCGGTACGGGTCTTTATTTCTGGAGTTTTCCCGGAGAATCAAGCTTCCCTCGAAGGGAAGTTCCCCGCTCTCGAATAATAAGTAAGCTGACTATCCCGCAGTGAGCGCTACCTAAGCACTGTTGAAGGCACTCAGAGAAGAGTAGAAAGAGTCCTAAGAGGGCTTCTCACTAAGACTTTCGACTCCGATGCCTTTGATTTTTTTTTTATGATAGATTAGTCACCTTAGTGATCTTGTTCCCATGCCCTTCTGGTTAACCGGTTGAGAAGTAGGCCTTGTTAGCTGCCCCCGCCAACTAGAGATCCTCAGAAGCGAACCGAGGAGAAGGCCATCTCAGTGATGATTTGATCTCCTTCTCTAACCTATGCTTGGATGTCAGAATCTTACCTTGGTTGGGTACACGACCATTAGTTGCCTCCGCTACGTCTGTATGTAACTTTGCATTACAGTGAGTGGTTTAACCGGGTGAACCAATTCTTATCCTTATTCTACCATCGTCCATCTTTGCAGAGACGAAAGGGAACCCTATATAAGATAAGGCAGGAATAGCCTTTAAGGATTCTAGCTCCTCTACTCTTGATTTTCTTTCTTTTTTCACCTCCCTGACTTTCCACTATGCAAATAAATAGGCGGTCTTTCTCATTGCCTTAAACTTCCTTTCAAGAAAATAGGCTTCTTCGTACCGCACCGCACTCGACCTTTGGTTTGGATCAATGTCCCATCCACCGCCCTTCTTCTCGATTGCTGCCCAGGAGGGCACTCTGGAGCAACGTTTGAACGCGCTCGACCTTGTTCACCCTTTCCGCTAAGTATCCCGCTCTTCCCTTGAGTAGACAAGACAAAGAAGGTAGCCATTCCCTCATGATGGAATGTCCCATACCATCCCAAGTCGTAAGCGACAACATGCCCAATCTGTCATAGCCAACTCGTTTCCTTCTTTAGAAAATTAAGCTCCGTCCGCTTTTGCTCACTGTTTTTTTGGTGAATAATGCAATGCGGAACTTTGACGCTCGGCGTTTGAAATTGGAGGCGTGTTTCGCCACAAATAAATGGGATATTCTATTGGCCATAGAAAAATATATAAATAAGTCCCGAAAGCTGCAATCAGAGCTGCAGTCGGAGCTAGAGACGAGGAGCTAAGCGTCTAGGATGACTGAACACTGATGGTGTGAGTCATCACTTATGATATTATATTTCAACCAGGCTGTTCCTGATTGAGTTCTTTATTCATATTATATATGAAATTTTCTAGGATATCAGGTTTAGCCGTTGAAGGACCTGTTCTAGTGTTGCAAGCTAGAAAAAGTAATCAAGCTAGGTTCAGTCTTTCAAACTCCCTCTCTCCTCCAGTGAGAAAGAAAGTAAAGAGGAGAGACTAGAAGAAAGCTTGGAGTGGAAGAAAGACGGAAGGCGTGGGGAAAGAAAGAAAAGAAGGAACGGGGGCGGTAGGACCCATTGAATCAGTCATAATTTCATAACCTCTCGTAGGCCTCTCTTTTTGTGAGAAAGTCGGAAGGAATTCGATCTAAGGAAAGAAAGAGTCGGTAAGCCCGGATCGCAATCCCATGGGGTTAGTTCGGAGTGTGATAGATGGCATTTCGTCTCGAGGCGGAATCCGCTTTACTTTTAAGCTCCCGCTGAGGAGAGGGGCGAAACAGAATCTCTTTCATACTGAGCCGGAGCCTGCGCTCATGTAGGTAAGCCCGGATTCACCCGTCTCAATTGAAGTAGGTGGCGAAGAGTAAGCAAAGAAGCGAAAGAAGCAACTCAACCAAGAACTCTCTTTCGAATTTCTATTGAGCTGGTTGCCTCCAAAGTTTTCAGCTGGATAGCCGCGAATGGGCAGAGGCAAGACAAGAACCCCTTTACCAGTTCTAAGGCCTATGAAGGGATGGAGCGATTCCCCTTGCGTTGAGGATAGATCCGCTCTTACGCTTGCTTTCGTAGACCTACTTTCTTGCTAATAGGAGAAGCGGGATAAGTAGGACAGGGAGATGTAGGGCACCGTCCACTGATAGAGTTGCTTGAGCTCTTGGAGCTAGTACGAGCATCTTCATCTTGCTAGCGAGCCAGTCCAAGTCCAGGTTTAGGAGTGAAGAGCTAAGCCTGAAACTCCTAGTTTGGCTATGGGTCAGGATCGGTGGAAGAGAAAGAGGCCAGTCCTGCTTTACTTTGACTCTTTCCTTGCTTGGGTGCTCTCGTATTAAAGACTTGAACCGAGTATGGGCTCTATCCCATCTCTGGTATCCTTACTCTAGTTAGTGACTTGGCTTCCCAGACTTCTTCCTTCTAGGCGAGGATTCTAAACCTCTATCTAATACTAATAGTAGTTCTTCAAAGGGTTATCCCAGGAAAGTAAAAGAAAAGGTCCGATAACTCCTACAGCTGCTAGGAGTTCCATGAGTAAGGGGTTCAGCCCTTATTTACGTTTACGTGCCTATCTCACGAGTTTACAGCATGCTGTCTTTTATGGATGGCTTCTCCGCTTACAATCAAATGTTGATGGCAGAGCAGCGCCTTCGAAGGGCCAGGGCCTAGAAATGGAACTCTTCGGGATGCTAAAGTAAAGAGTCGGTCTTTTTCCCTCTACTCCAGTCGATTTGAAGAAGAGCTGGCTTCTGACTGTAAGCTATCAACATATCTGGGAATAACCTTTATCGAGTCGCATCGAGAAAGAGTTAAAAGATATCTCTCCGTCGTTACGCCCCTTTGATTCTCTTGTTTCGGGTGTGGGATCTTTACCATTGAAAGCAGTCTAGTTAAGCCTTTGAAACTAGTGAAAATCGAACTAACAATCAAGGCAATCTGAAATTCAAAAGCAGAGTCTTGATACGGGGTCCACGAGCTTGATGGGCCGGAAGAGTAAGATTTATTTCATCATTCTTTCGCTTGAGTTTCGTTTTGAAAAGATCGTTGTGACCTAGTGCAAAAATGATAGGAAAACCTGTGCTTCGAAGGTGATAGCCAGAAGTCGCAGAGCTGGATACTCAGACCTAGGAAGGAAGAACTCAACAATGAGAACTCGACGGAGATTAGGATGAGCTTTGAATCCAACCAAAGATCTAGTTTAGTTGTAGCGCGCTAGCGCTTTAGTCCTCCCTTTATTTATGTCTCAGGCAAAGAAGTCTAAATCAGAAGCGGGGGTGAGGTTTATGAAACCATTCTGTTAGTCCCCGGAGTAGGGAAAGAGAGGCTATGCCGCTTAGTGAATTGAAGAAAACAACCTAATCAAGCCTGCTGCGTCAAACCTTCAGTTTCGCCTAGGATGGAGCGGAGCCTTGAAACTAATTGAAAGCGGAAAGAATCTCCAGTAAAAGGGTAGAACGGCAGGCAAACAAAGAATACACACAGCTTAGGAACAATAACAAGAAAAGGAAATAGTGCTCGGGAAGAGCGGACTACGTAAACTTTGGCATTTCTCTCCTAGATAGTAACAAAGGGCTGCAGCGCCTGATTCGCTTCAAGACGCTATTTTGGTTATACCAGAAAGGTAAACCACTACCCCCCTATTTTCCTAGGGGAGGGTCACATAGAGCCCTCCGCTCATCATCTATATAAGATAAGCAATATTCGGGTTTCCATTCTCCGCATTCTACTATAGATCAATTAGCGGATGACATCTCCGCAATCCGCGGAGGTTTTTCAAAATAGAGGTATGCTTCTAGGTTGGGTTGCTGTGGGAACTCCTTATTCTTCTTAGTTGGGTTGGGCGGGACCTCTCCCTTAGCTCAACAAAGGAAGAATCGTTCAAAGTCCACTTCGCTTCTTTTTCGATGGGGTAAGATAGGCAAATAGAGGAATGCCAGATTCTATGAATGATGAGAGCAGCCTTTCTTCTTTGTATCACACTAAAAGGGTTTCTAGATAAGATAGAAGAGAAGAAGGGGCCAGGCTGGGAGAAAGGGGGAGGGAACCACTGCCGTTGCTGGATATGAAAAAAAAGAAAGTGAAGGGCTCCGGAAGACACCCCTAAAGCCCGACAAAAGAAGATCCGAACATGGGGCTACTTTACCCGACTACTAAGTGAAGACCTCATAACATAAGGAAAGAGAAAAAAGACACTTGAGCAAGAAAGAGAACTCTTAACGGCTCATGTCTCTTGTTGGACTCAGAAGGTTATTCTCTCTTAAGACAGCAAGCAGGAAACGAAACATAAAAGTACTTTTGAGATTGAATTTTTGTTGTTTTCCCGGTCTTTTTGTCCTACCCTTCTTTTTATGAGTGGAGTTCCCGAAAGAATAGGATTGATTGAGGAAACCCCGTCTTTTTGTCCTAAATTGAGTCTTTCTTTGAGAAATAGTTAAAGAATTCAATTGAAAAATGGAACTTTCATTTAAGTACTGAAATTCAGTCTTTTCTCTCTTCTCTTTTCTTTCCATTCATCTTCCTCTATAAGGGCTTACAAGACGAGACCTAGGTGGCACGTTCCCTTAAGAATTCCTCGCCTTAGGTCAATCAGTTCCTCGCCATGCCTTGCCCAGTCGTCACTATTTTATTCTTTCTTTTCCTCGGGATTTTTTTCCATCTATTTTTCCTATTCTTCTTTCAAAGAGGGCAAAAGACTAGCAGCCTAAACAACAAGAGGGCATTCTAACAAAGCAAAGAGAAGGGCGCATTCGAGGGGTGCCTTTCAGCCTAGTTGTCAAATTCCTTCCTCAGAGCCTATATATGATGCAAGCCCCTCTTTCTGCTACTCCTGCTAAGACCGAAAGAAGAAATTTTTATTCAATTGTGCAAAGAGATCCTTCTCTGTGCCCTAGTGTCAGAGCTAAGAGTCAAGCGTGAAAGGAAAGCTCTCGGGCCGGGGTATAACAAGGGGTTAATGAGAGCTCCCTAGCAGTCAAATTGTGTGGGGAGCGTAGTAGCAAGCTCAGCCCAAAGGTGCTTGAACCAATCAAGCGACTCCTCGATCGTGAGTGGGCTTTAGTCGGCGTCCTCCTCATTATAGTCCTCCTAAAATCAATAGCATTTCGTCGGAATACATCCTGTCTTTTCACCGCTCCGTGGGTAGTCCTATGCATAGTCAGTACTATAGCCCCAATCATGGCTACTAATAAAATAAGACTAGGAACCAAAAACCAGACGGAATAGTAGGTATAAAGTAAATTGCCCAATGTTTCCAAATTTGTCCAACTTCGTACCTTTCCGGCATAAACCGTATATCTCAGAGAGGTCGTATTTCTTTGGGTTGGTAGTAATGGAATGGTTTCATTATCTAAAATGAAGAACATTTCCCACCAAAAGATCAGTCCAATAATACCACTCACTGGTAAATAACGTAAGACTTCTTCGTGAATCTCCGCTATTTGAATATGGAACATCATAACAACGAATAGGAATGAAACGGCTATAGCTCCTATATGAACTACTGGGAAGATCATAGCGGAGAAGTCGAGACCTAACAAAAGAAGTAACCCTGAAATGTCGCGAAAGACTAGGATGGGAAACAAAACGGAATGTACCGGATTTTTAGCACGTGCAACCATCAAACCAGAGACCAAAGCAGGGCTCGACAAAACAGAAAGTATCATAGTACGTCGTCCTTTCCCTAAAATGGAACTTTCATGCTGGAGCAAGAACTAGCATGAAAGTCGATCTATTACGACCAGCGCGGTTGTTCGTATTTCATTTTCTTTTTCCAAGCCTTAGAAAGCACTCACTGAGTTACTTACGGAATCTCAAATCTCTCTCGACGCCGAGAATTTTTTATGTGTCCAGGTCGATCAGAGGTTCGGCTTGCTTCTCCCCCACCTTTTAGCGTTCTGGGCCCCTGAAAAAAGAAAGAAACCCGAAATCAAAAAGAAAGAAGAGAAATTGGGCCATGTTTCCCGAGAGAGGCCGCCTTCTCTCAGGCCAGCAGTCTTCTACTTTTAGTCGACTGCTCTATGACGAGCTTCCCCCTTTCCTGGGCTCTGCTCGCTCGTCTACGCTCCGATCCAGCAAGTAATAATTGAAAAACTATGTTTCCTTGCAGATTTAAAACTTGTCGTCTACTCCTAGCCTTACGCCCTCTTTTGAAGCTTTAAGTTACCATTTTTCAGGTCTTTCACTATCTTCTTATATAAATCACTGTTATCAAAGCCCATTTCTTCTATGTTGCTAAGGAAGTCCTTTAAAGCTTTCGAATTATAAAAATTCGGAATAGAAGAGATAAGATCGGAGATTGTTCCTATCTTCAGAAATGCTTTTTGGTGTGTATCCATAAGATTATTATGAATAATCCTGTCAAGCTGCATTTGAAGTGTCACAATTTCTTCGTACTCAATTTCCAAAAATTTTTTAGGAGTTTTCGCCGAATCTATATAAAGACTCAATTTTAACTCTATTTCCGCTTTCCTGATGTCTTCGGTTATGAGAGGTTGTTCCAACGCATTCAAGAAAAAGTCTTGAGATATTTCTCCATGAGAAGACCCCGCTTGAAGGGAGGAGGGCTGGCCATAAGGATTTATAAAAGCTGCCGTCGACTCTGCAGGAGCATCAGCCTGCGGCTGCCTTAAGAAGGGCTCTACTGCATTCGTCAGTTTAGATTCAAAATGATATTCGAAGAATGGAATGGGGAAGGAGCTGGTACCGAAGCGGAAGAGAGGCCCGGTGGGGCTATTGGGGACGGCCCCGGGTTGGAAGGGCTCGCTGGAATTTCTAAGATTTCCACCGGACCGCCCGGGCTCGGGGCTTTATATAAGGTCATCCCCGTATCGGTCGAAGAGGGAGTTACCCCCCGCCGGGTCCGACACGCTTTGTGGAGCTTGGTTGACTCGCCCCTCCGAGCTTGATGCGCCAGAAGCTCCCGACATTTCAACCATAGAGAGCCCCAAGCCCAGTCCAAAGACGGATACGACGGTCGAGAAAAAAATGGGATAAAGAATGATATAGAATATATAGTAGACTAGTATGAGGCCAAGGAATTGAATAAAAAAATTAATCCACTTTTTAGTTTTTTATTCTTTTTTTTTAAGGAATATTAAAAGAAAAAACAATTAATAGAGCTAAAGAGAAGACTGAAAAAGTTACACACGAACAAAATCCATTAAGAAAAGAAAGATCCAGTTGCATTGACAAAAAGCGGGCATAAAAAGCTATGAAAACTTTTTTTAAAATTAGAATAAAGGGGAAAAAAGTGTTCATTCTCTTAGTCATTTACGCCGATCTTTATATGTTTTGGCCACGTCCGTTTTCGCTCCGAAGAGGAAGGTTTAGATCTTTCAATCTTATGTCGTGAGGGATCTGACCTATGTTAGGTCCATAAAATACCACAGCTTTTAGTGTTCTATGATTCACCTCCGAATAATGAGTAGGTAGTTCGATCCTTTTGATTCGTCTCTTCATAGTAAACTGATGGGGGGATGCGGAGCAATAGGTCGAATTACTATATAAAGAAGAGTTGTAAACTATAGGACTTCTTGTTCGAGTAGGAAGATTTCGGTTTTTCTCGTTCCTTCTCTTCGATAAGAATAGGGATTTGAAATGATACAAATTCCTCTTCATTCTGTTGTGCTCAGCGAAGGAACTGCCTAAGCATACTTTTTCGGATCCAAACTTCTTTGTTCTTTCTAAGTCTTCTTCTTGCATAGAAGAACGCAACTGTTGCAAAAACCGGGATTTTAGTAGTAGGCGGCATCCCCTCTTAGTTTTGAGTAGGTGGAACCATTCAGTTTTTGTTCTTCTCCACAGTCTTACCGGGTGATCCAGGAATTTGCCTATGATTTTATCAACTGATATTTCGATATAGAAAGATCTCCTTATTTCTTCACCGCGGATTCTCGCGTCATTTTCTTGAAAAGATATTAAATCACCGTGGGACACTTTCAAATGAGTAATGCTTACCATTCCATTATTCACACAAACCTTTCGATGACTTATCGGCTGCCTTGCTTGAGGAATAGTTTCACGAAAATGGAGACGCACCGGAATAACGTCAAATCTTGTTTCTGGATTGAGTATAAAAGGGATATATGAAGTAAGTTCTTTTCCTCTGTGCATCTCTGTGATGGGTAAATCCCCATGAAAAAGAGACAACTTTCGTGTAGTTTGTGATTGGATGTAACTGTTCAGATTTACTCTCGGATAAATCTTTCTCTTAATAGATTTCTTCTTGTTCCTCAATCTTCGGAGAATGCGGCGTTGTATTATTGTAAGTTCTCTGTTCCGAACATTTACTGAAAGTAGACGACAAGTTTTAAATCTCACTTCTCCCATTTAGTGCATATCTCGTTGAATCAGTCTTTTTCGCCACATCGCGTATAACGGGAATCGAACCCCCTCTGCTGCTGGCGGGCGGATGGAGAATGTTCTACTTCGATCCAGCAACTTGTGTTGAGTAGGTTTTGGCTTGCCCCTTTCTCTAATAATAAGGTAAGTTTCCAAAGCTCCTTCCTTCAGCTGGGCTGGTGCGCAGGAGCGCACTTCCGTTTTCCCCTTACTTTACTATACAAGGGGGTGTAATGAATAGAGATCTCCCGCCAGCAGTCTTCTCTTCCTATCACTTCACTTCGTTCGAGAGATCCGATCTCATCGGGCCTCACCGGGCCGGGCGAAGGGGAAGGACGGAGTGGTCCGGGAACAGCAAAGGGAGAGGGCTCGTAGCGGTTCAGAGGCTTCCCCACGCCTATTTGTTCCCCCGGCCCCGGAGAGATGCGGAACTCTTTTTCTTTTTTAAGATGAATAGAATAGATAGGGCCATGATACATTCCGGAATCTTGTAAAGGTAAATAGACTCTTTTCGTCCCCTTTTCGATGCCTGCCTTAGAACCTATGTGAATGTTTTGGAATGGGGATGTTCGCCTTTTGTAACAAGTAGACCCACGATACGGACTAATAGATGTTTCTACTCTTACCCGAAAGTAAGATCTATTCATAGTTGGTCAGTCCCCCGCGGCACGGCTTCTCGCTTTTCATGAATGTGTCTCTCCCTCTGCTTATGTGAGTTTGACCCGCCTTTGACTCTGCTTGCTTCTGACTCCCTATGAGCCGTTTTACTACCTTACTTTTTCGGAGGATCGGCGGGACATGGGAGCCTCAGCTCATGCATCGGTTTACCGAAATCACCTCCGCTATCCCACTTCCTTCTATTCAAAAAGGAGGCGAGCAGCCCTTAAACAAAAAGGCCCTAAGAGGGCTCTTCTTTATATATTACATAAGCCCTAAAGTGGGTAGCCCCGAAAGCCGAACTCCGCAACTTGTGTTGAGTAGGTTTTGGCTTGCCCCTTTCTATGTTATTAGTAAAGCGCTAACGCGCCCCTGCAATCTTTCTAAAGCGCTAACGCCCTATCTATAGTTATAGTAAGGGGCTTTTTAAATAAGGCTCGCGTAGGGGCGCTCACGTTTTTTGGCTCTCTTTGCTCCACTAGCCTGGATTGGCGGATGGAAGTACCAAGGTGCGTCTGGTGGTATCGTATATAAGATCACGGCTGCATGACGGAGTGATCTTTCCCTCTTCAACAAGCATGTCTCTTTCTCGAAAGCCCCTTTAGAGGGTGATCTCACTTTCGAAAGAGAGTCCCGACGTGGCGGTGTACACGTAGCTCTATAGCAGAGCTAGGCACTGGCTACAGCTTTCTTTCCTACCGGACCGGAGGCGGCCGATAATGTTATGTCAAAAGGACCAACGACGATGAAGGAGTAGGAGTAGGAGCGAATTCGGACGGAATGGAATCGAATGATTACGAGATAGACAATGAGACAAAGGCAAGAGGGGAGAGCACTTAGACAATTCACTTTGAGTACAGGGAAGTCTGCTGGTAGGAATTCCTCAGGGCGTATTACGGTTTTTCACCGAGGGGGTGGATCGAAGCGATTGCAGCGAAGACTTGATCTGAAACGAAGCACTTCGTCTATGGGCATTGTAGAAAGGATAGAATATGACCCTAATCGTTCTTCTCGGATCGCTCCAGTACGATGGATCGAGGGGGTGCAGCTACGCCGGCTGAGGAAATGCAAGACGAGTGAAGAGTTCGCTCCGCCGCGTAAGATCCTCGAACCTACCACGACCACCATCCGCGGCCTATTTTCGTTATCTTCCCTGCCCGGGAAGGTGGATCAAAGAAAGGTAGCTTGCTTCTCTCCTGGACCGATGGCGGCTTATGTAGTGGTCGGCCTTCCTACCATAATGCCTCCTTGGTCGAATAGCCCCTTTACTAGTAAGGGCGCAGGAAGCAAAAAAACTTGCGCGAAGGACGTCTTCTTCTCTGCCTTCTCCTTTCCAAAGGCCAAGGGAGAAACTGCATCCCTTTCCTTCGGTAGCTCTTTTCCTTTCCCAAGGATAGGGGTAGCTGGGGCAAAGCCCGCTTTCTTCGCTCCGCGAATGAGAGAGAAACTCAGAGAAAAAAACACGTTCTCTCTTTTCGAGGTCCGAAAGTGGGGAACGCCTAGCATTCTCTGGGCACATAGGATCAAACGTAAAGCAGCGCTTTCTTGGCAGAGTTTTAAGCGGGAAGAGACTTTAGGGCTTGTTGGAGCTGCTGAGCATAACAAATCAAAGCCGAAGACGGATCAAGGTAGCTTGCCTGCCAATCCGATAGGCGAAGGGCCGAAGGATGGAGCGTGCAAAGTCGATCGTGCACCTGTCGTGTGACCCGTTGGTCTTAAGCAATGTCTTGCGCGAAGCGACCCACCTAGAAACAGCTCTCCTTTATGTTAGGGGGGCACTCAAATGGAACTTCGATCGGATGCGGGTATCCAATCCCGCCGCTGAGATGTCCAGCGGATTCCTGGGCCTTGACGAATGGCCGGCCACCTTTTACGTTAGAAGAGCAAAAGGCCCGGGGCATAGCAGGATGAACCAATGTGAATGAGTGTAAGCTTCGTTGCCCGAACACGATTGGTGCTGACCACAGACGGTGCTACCGCGGTAGCAAGAGAGGCCGGGCGGTGACAATTGAGAGGTTGTCACTGAGCATTCCTAGTCACACGGGAAGAGAGGTCAAATGGCAAGGCAAGGCCATACGCCCGTTTGGCTCCTCGCGGAGTATAGCTCACATCCAAACATCTGATTGGGGAACGGGGCAACGCCCATGAAGCTCCGGCGGAAAGGGAAGGCCTGCCAGGCCGTATGCCCATGGGTGCAGGATTCTTCGAAAAAGCTCGGGCTGACTCGGAGACCTGGGACCTTGGCTTAGCAACGAATGAAGGGAAGCTCTTCGAGCTTTCTCCGCCAGCGGCTTATGTAGTGGTCGGCCAACTAAAGCTCGCTAAGCTTCCCTCCCCCCTTCCTTCCCTTATTAAATGAAGTGGAAAGTCTTCACTTAGTAGTCGGCATTCTATAAGCGACTTGTCGAGTCGTAGAAGCTTTGCTTCTTGTAGTCGGCCCGTAATGCCTCCCTTCATTTGCTTGCCCCCTTCCAGCTCAGAATGCCTAATGCCTATTATCTAGTTCTAGAAGAGAACCGCCAGAAGCTTTCCCTTCGGGTGTCGCTTCTGGCGCAGGAGGCCCAGCATTCTGCCAGACGTTCCGGCCCCATTCACCTTTGGTACTTCAGTAGATCCTCAAAAAAAAAAAGCGCTACCTTAACTACAACTACATTATGCAAGCTCCACCAATACCTATACCTACCTATAGAGTAAAAAAAGTACCAGTGACGGTGACTTTGACGGTTTATGGATTCAGTCAGCTAAACTCCATCAAACTCCTAAATAAATATCAACAAACAACATGTCCGGTGTAGCTAAGTTTCCAAAGGTGAACAGCCCCCTGTGCTTTATAGTCGTAAAGGGCTTCTCAGAAAAGTAAGGAAGGAGGCATTCGAAAGGCCGACGACTACACGGACTCTATACCAAGTCATGAGCGATAGCGAAGCCAAGCCGCCGCCTATAGTCGAAGGGACGAAAGCCCGACGAAGGCCTATGATATAGTCAGAAAGAAAGTACGTTAAGGTTACGAAGTCACTTAGCCGTCTACAAAGGGAAAGGCGTCGGTACGGAGTCACGTCAGATGTGGATATAGACTAGACTATATATAAGGGACGGAGTCTTAAACTATGGACCGAGACTACACTAAGGAACAAGGAAGCTTGACTGAGCAAAGAAGTCAAGGAACGAAGCTGCTTCTCTAATAGCCCCGTTGAATAGGAGGGCGAAGGCTTTTTGAAAAAGTGTTTTTTGTCTTGTAAATGCATTTTTTTTTCGAGAGAGGGGGCTTCAAGTTCTTAGGAAGAGCCGTACGAGGCAGCTCACGTACGGTTCGGGAGCCGAGCCCCAGGGGCTTAGGTCAACACTTATATAATAGCCAGTCATCAATTGGAAGCAGGCAAAATGGTGATGAATTGCAATTGGTCCAAACCTTCGACCAGCGACTTATTGCGACCCGCCCAGAATGCCGCCCATCCATACTAAGACCTTATTCACAATTCACACAGCGAAGAAAGGCCGAGTGGAAGGGGGCAGCCAGCTGGCTGCTTCTTGGCCACGCCCCCCTGCTTATAGATACGAGATACTTGATCTAAATTCTAAAATATGAAATTGCATACCATTAGCCCATATACGTATAGGCGAAGCTCTTGCATTGTTTGCACTAATGATGGCCTTTCTGATCTCATTCGTATTCCGATCGAAGGTTGAAGTTAGTAATCGTTTACGGTGGGTGGGAAAGCTGGAGGGGATCCCAGTGGTTAGAGTAACTGGCCGAGAAGGTTAGTGAGGTTCCTGCTATGGTGAAGTGAAAGATCTTTCACTATAGTGGGAAGAAGACAGGTGGGGGCGAGCGGAGCGCGAGCAAAGCAAGTTCCAGTGGCGGGTTGTCTTCCTGGTCCCATTTCAGTATCCTGTTGTAGAACGACGCAGCAGAGGGTGTAGGAGTACACGGCTGAATTTTCTCATCTTCTTTATGATGCGTTGTTCTATCATGGAGCCAAAAGAACAGATTTTTGCTCGTTACATTGGTGGGCTACGTCCAGAAATCAGTGATGTGGTTCAATTGCAGCCCTATTGGACTTAATATTCTGTTTTCAAGCTAGCAATCAAGGTGGAGAGACAATTAAAAGAAGCACGTGGTAGTAGTTCCAGATCAGCCAATCGAGAGGTTTCTTCTAACAAAGAAGACAAGAAGAAAGAAAGGTAAGGCAGAATAAGAGGGGAGAGGGAGGGAATAAGACTGCTAACTCAATTGAAAATGAATTCAGAAAGGGGTCTTTTCTACTTCTATGAAAGAGAGACTCAAAAAAGCAGATGTCACACTCCGGTACTTCGTACCAAAACCTATATTGGTGTGTTGATAGGAAGAGAAGAAAAAGACCAGAAAGAACCATTCAAGAATCGCCAGTTGGAAATTTAGAACATAGAACTGTGCCTTCACCCAACCCATGTAGTCTTTTTGGCAGCCAAACCACAGGGTGGCCAATAACGACATCAGAGACCTTTATGTTATTAGCATTTACTCCAACTCATTAATGCTCATACCATACAAGGTGAGAATGACACCTTATTCGCTCTGCTACAACGAACGAAATAGCAGACCATTGAGGGTGAGTGAACGGCTATCCAAACCATCAAAATTTTATTTTTTTTGACCGGGCTAAGGAAGCTAAAGCGGATCTGATTGATGCCAACCTCCGCAGGAAATCCTCTAGTAAATAGTAAAGAATCTAGGAATTTCTCTGTTTTTGCCGTTCCCGGCTCTAAGAAAGGTCCTCTTCGGCAGCATCTGATTCCGCATTTTAACATTCAATTAAGGATAGGGCGGTTTGCCAATATTGATTGAAATACTTGGTTTCAGCCTATTGACCTTCATTCGTTGAAAACTTTTCAAACAATGAATGAATCTTTTTCCTAGTCTTCTAAATTTCCCTGTGTTCTGTATCAGCTCGAACTAAGCTTTTCAAACTAAGCTTTCAACTCAACTATTTTTGCTGCAGCAAGAGCCTCTTTGCCCAGTGTGGTTGCGCTGTCTTCCCTTCCGATCGAGCACACCCGACCGATGCGACCCGCTTACGATGTCAATGAGCGCTAGGAGAAGGAGGGGGACAATAGCACCGCTCGCCTCGCTTTGAACAAAAGAAATCATCGCAACCAAAAGGACAACCATTTGTATAGAAATCCGTTCGATAGGATGGAACCGAATCCGCTTCGTGAGGGCGCACGACTAAAAGCATTTTCGCTAATCGTTTGGTAAAGGCGGCAGCCCGTCATGAAATTCCTTGTCAGGAAGGAAGGGTTAGCTCCAAGCCTTATCTTATCTTGGATATCCCCAAAGGCGACATTAAAGCGGCGAGGGGTTGCTTTCCTTGCCACAATCAAGGAAGAAAGCCAGTGATATACAGTAAAAGAACTGCCAGCCGAAGTTTCGGGACTCCTAAAGGAGTTTTAATCTGTTACGCCATCCAAGTTGCCAAAGAGACTGCCTCCGCGACGGGCAGTTGATCATAAAATAGAGTTGGAGCCGGGGGCCGCCAGCACAAGCCCCTTAAAGAATGTCTGTCCCAGAATAAAAAAAAAAAAAGCAGCTAGATGAACTTATGAGTTCCGGATACATTCAGGCATAAAAAGCACCCTTTGGTGCACCAGTGTTGTTTCAACGCAAACATGATGGAAGTCTTCGAATGTGTGTAGATTACCGGGCTTTGAACAAGCTAACTATAAAAAGAAAAATACCCTACTCCGCTTATTGCTGATCTTTTCGGGGGGAGCCCGTTACTTTTCAAAGCGTCACTTGCGTCATGGGTACTACCAAGTTCGCATTGCAGAGAGGGATGAAGCGAAGACAACCTGTGTGACAAGGTACGGAGCCTTCGAGTTCTTAGGCAGTTCAGTCATAGCTTGCATTCTCAGCATCCACCGTCCCCATAGCTCCTTCTCTTGCAGCCGCTATTTCTGCCAAGAAATAGAGTCAAGAGACTACCTTTCTTTCCTCTCTTGTGGTTCAATCCTCTAGTTCAAGTAGTCTATGAGTTCCTCAAAGCAATCTTTCTGTCTCTAGTTTCTTTTTCTTATGAGTGAGATGAATTCTATGACCATTTTAATGTACAGAGAATTGGTTTTTTACTTTCTCTAGTTCGTTCTCGTTCTAGTGGGGCCGGGGCCTCTCTTTAGTTTTTTATACATAAGATTGGCTTTTTATAAAGGATTCATTTATGACTCATTACCTTTCCCCTCCCGCTGCTTAGCTTACTTAAAACCCAATTTCGCTCATACTATTCCTAAGAACCAGTTCCCCCGTATGGAGCCACGTCGCCGTATAGTATAGCATGTCACCTTGACCCCGCACCTTTTCCGCAGGAGGGTTCGTGAGTGACGACCGAAGGGTCGCTATCCGACTGATACTGACTTCAGTCGATGACTGCCGTCTTGTACGGGTGTTTGTCATCTGTCCTTCTATAAACTTAAGACTTATCCTTTGGCTCCTTGCTCCTTTAGGAACTTACCTTAGATCCCTGGTCCACTCAGAATGGTTACTGGACAAGACTCGGTCAGCTAACCGCGAAACATAGCACTCTCCTTCTCGGTAATTGAATTGAGCCCAGAGGTATCGGGGATTCTAAGCAACTCGGAAAAAGAACAACACCCGCGTTCAGCCATCACTTAAGATAATTAATCGGATTTGGAATATCAGCTTCTATTTGCTTTTGCTTTTTAAGGAAACATTCTTTCCTACCTCCCTTCCCTCCTGGGGGAACATCTCATCTCCTCATTCAAGTCTTTGTATGTACGGTTTTCAAAGAAAAAAGAAGGTAATCTCTCTGGCAGGTTCTAGCAAGGCCACTATTCCTTCTTCTTGATAGCACAGGAAAGAGACGATTCTCAGCATAAATTCCTTGCCAATGTTCACTCTAAGGATTTGCTGCTTTATGAGTATTATAACGGAATATAAAACACTATCCCCTCCTATAACTTGATCTGGCTTTATTCTTTCTTTCTTCATAAGTAAGACAGAACTCTTCTTTATATACGGCAATCGAAGCCCTTTTATTAGGCCTTTTTCTTATTTAAAGTATATATAGCCCAAAGCGTCCGTCGGCAGCAATCACAAATAGGGCCAGTGCAAGAGGACATCCTTGCCGAACAGACCGAGAAATGGGGCTAAAAATTTTTTATTTTAGAATGGTGGTGTGAGCATTCGGTTGAGACCATTCTGTTTCGAGAGGATAAAAACCCGGCCCGGCGCCAATCTCCCTCTCCCTGATCGCGCTCTCTTTCTAGGGCTTGTTAAAAGGAAGCAACGAGTGGTTGAGCCCGAAAAGTACTGGTCACTGCCGACGATGGCTTCACTAGAGGTAGGACGGCTGAGCAGCTCGTATAGCACTTAAGTTCTTTGGGTCTTTTGTGATGGTGCAGATGAGTCCAAGTGGGAGAATGTTAGAGTCCCTATAAAACCTTCCAACTTTTTTTCTTTCGGGCCGAAAGAGCCCCTCACCTCAGAGGTGTATGTATTGTGACAAAGAGTAAGCTAACGATCATAGTCTGAAACTCCTCTTCCGGGGTGTGTGACTGATCGTCAAGAAGATATTCTTATAGACCAGAGCAGATCAACCCTAATTCTAATAGGCATTGGTTCCGTCACATTTTGGTGGCTGGGGCGTTCCACGTGTGGCTTAGTTATCCGGTTAGTCACGCCCTATCATATGGGAATGGTAAGACCTTCTGGAGTCGTGCTCTCCCGATTGGGATCTAATGGAGCGCGTTAGATCTCAGTGAACAATTGAATGAGGGCACCCTCTTGCTCACCGAGTAGTTTCTGCTAAAACATTGGCTAAATTCTTGTCTGAGGTACTTTGAGTAGTCTCCCCAAGCTACTTGGGACTCTTCAATTACGGCAGAGGATTTGTTAGACCCACCTGCCGCTGTCTTTCGCCCGGATCGGAAAGTTCAACAATTCTTTAAATAAGGTAGTCTGTTCCGGTCTTACGATTTAGTTCGTACTCAGTGGCCTCCTATACCTATAATGGAGAAAGGGCTTAGTCTTCATATCGATGTCGTGCAGTGTAAACTTAGGGGAAAATCTTGTCAATGGTTAGACAAGGTAATTGCGACAGAGGGTGCCACGCGTCGATCACGTGCACGGCCCTCCGTCAATAAGAAGGGGACCTCTGATCGATTGTGGTCTATAAGACTCTAAGCGCACCTGAACGAACTACTAGAAAGAACCCAACCCCACCCGAGAACCCATGCATTCAATTAGAAAACCTTCCCGGTTTGCTACTCCAATCACTTCCCACTACCAGAAGAAAACAAGGGGTAGAAAGTGACTTGTTCACTTACGCAATTAGAACCTTGCTTCGGGGAATTCGCGAAAAAGAGAGCGAGTGAGGGAGTAGGAGGGAGGCCCTAACCGAGAGAGGATCCACGGCAGCTACAGGGCCAGCGCGAAGGATAAAAGGCGGAACAAGACCAAGACTGAAGACCTTGTTTATATAAGGTAAGCACACAGACAAGTCGCTAGTCTTTTATATAAAGTCAGGTCAGGCTTGAAATGACAGAGAAGTCAAACTAGAGACTAAGACTTCTTTTTAGCAATCTAGCTGGCATTGAAAGCAGATGCCATCCTTGACTCCTTAGAGGAACTTCCTTTATACGCTGCTCCCTCCCGTTTCGGTTCGACTAGCTGCTTGAGCGTGATAGCTATCAGTTATCAGTTCAAGCATTGGCAAACCAGACCCAGACTAGACTGACAGAACTCCGAGTGAACAAAGCAGGGAATATAATTGTTGTCGCTCTTTGTGCTTTTATTTTGTAAGGGCTTGAGTCAAGGAAATGACGTAGGATGTAGGGAATCCTAAAAAAGAAGTTCTTTCTCCATCGAACGGAAATGGACGAAGAGCGAGGAGGGATTCTTCAGAGAGAAGAGCCTAGAGAAATTTCACGATAACTGAAGAGGGAATGCGGCTTTACTAGTTTATAAGACAGAACATCAAGTGTAGTAGTTCCTACACCAGGAATGCTAAAAAAACAAAAACAAAAAGAAAGAGATACACTTTTCGGAGAATGTAGATTCAAGAGCGGTCCACGTGACCCCTTGTTGAGTGGGGGGAGCAAGTATAGCTAGCTCGTATATCTTCCGCCAGGCCAGACTCCATAGGTGTTGATTGAAGGGCACTCCTGAACTTAAGGTCAAGTACGATCTACTCTGACCGAGTCACATCTGGCAGAAAAATAGACATTCCGAGGAAAGGAGAGGTTATTCTATAGACTCGAGCAAAGCGAGAGGGAATCGTAATTCGTAAAAAACATATGGCAGGGAGATTTATTGAATTCAAGGACGCGGGACCGTTGCCAGAAAGAGAAGATAGAGAAGAGCTAGTAGTACTAGAGGAAGGGGAATCAACTTATTATTATTACTACGCACTGATTGAGAGAGTTTAAAGCGGCAAGGAGAACCGTTTAGATCAATGATCGATGAGCTAAACAGAAAAGAAGAGAGATGCGAGCCTTGCCCGAGCAGTTGTACAGATGCCCGCTTTGACATATTAGCCCGGATTACGCTTTCAAATCAATAGTTCATTGCAAGGCTCAATTAAATCAAGCTCTGATCTTTTCTTTTGTTTGAACAAGCCTTGTTACTACAGCTTGTTACTAAAGAAAGAATGCCATACTATCGAACTATAGGCGAGATGAAGCAAGCAAGGGAAGAGTTCCGAAACGGACCTTTATAAGATTATAAAACCCTTACTTGAATTGAATAGTTCGATTCCCGGTCCAATCTTTTTTCTCGAAAGGGCTAAGATCCATTCCTGCACGTGAGAAAAAAGTAACCTGTTGCGTGGGAAGGTTCTTATACAGCGATTTCTTTTCTATTATATTAGTAAAGGCGCAATTACTTCTTCTTTCATTTGAAGAATCATAAGGAGATGTAGAGTGAAGTAAATTTTCAATATGTGAAGCAATCATTGATGATTGATAGGTCTTCTGGAGACATGTTGGAGTAGGGCTTTTCTTCTCTTCAATCCGGCCACAGGTTCCCCTACGGAATTCACTCATAACAGAAGGAAGGACCAGCGTCTGGATTGGTTCAGGACCGTTACCAGAAGACCAATTACGACAGTTGACAGATGAGAGATTCCGGCTAGAGGGTCTGCAAGAGAGGAGACATATTGAAAGGCAGGAATTCGTGGACCGATTGCAACTTGAATTCAATTAAAGAGTTCCGATTCAAGATTCGCTGCTAACAACGCGGGACTACTGAGCAAGAGCAAATCGAGTATGAGCACAATCCATGAAGCGATCGACCTCGCTCTAGCTCTTCTGGCTTGCTGCTCTTGTTAGGTGAGTTCTGTCTCGGAAGACGGCCGATCCGCGTCTGAAAGTAGCTGCTAGCTTCACCTGAGCTCCCGTCCTCAGTCTGTTTTTAACTCAAACTAAAAAGTCGGGGTTTTGGTTGTTAGGATATAAATCTATCGCCCTTTCTTGTACTGAAAGAGGTGCCCAACCCCAAGGGGTAGTTTCCTAACAGCAGGATTAGCTTCTCGAGAATGTATCCTAGGGTTCGTTCTTTTCTCATAGCTTAATAAAGAAAGCTAAAGTCAAAGAGCAGTCCTCCTACGTCGAACTTCTTCTGCATTTATTTCCCGAAGTCGTGGGTTGTTTTGTTATTCTATGCCTTGATCTTGCTTTCCTAACTGTAAGTGTAATAAGGTAGCTCTTGAAGGCAGGCCGCTTGCTTATTCGCCCCATTTTTCAAAGTCGTGGGTTTCCAGGTCTGGAGGTCGTGGTTCGGGTTGTTTATGCTAGAAATGGATCAGCCTTCCACGACTGAAAGTTGAGCTAAGGGGTCACCAACCCAAGGGTTGTAGAAGTACAGGGTTGTATAAGTAGAGGATATGTTAGGACAAGGCGAAGGGTAGTTCCCTAACTGAAGGATTAAGTTATTGCGACTTCTTCCTACGGTTCTTTTTCTCATCTGAGCTCCGTCTTCTCGTAGAGAACTACGGAATGTGAGTCCTGCCTTTTTGTATGTCACTAAGCGTGCCCCCTTCCCTGTGCTTCCAGCTCGATAAGAAGGTCTTTTTCTTTGGCGTCCTTCATGCCCCATTTCCTAGATAGAGCTCTTTCCCGAAGTCCGAAGTCGGTGTTTTGTTTTAAAGGATAGAACTGGCTCCCCCTTTCCTTGTACGGAAAGTTGGGCTTGCCCACAAGCCCCGAGATCCTATTAAGAAAAGGGTCGGATAAGAGGGTCTGGTACTGCCCTAGACCCCACGAAGACGCGACTTCCCGCGCCCGTACTCCCCAGAGTCTCTGGCGAGCTGCTCCTCCGGTGCTCTTCGTTAGTAAGCAGGATACCTTAAGTAAGTGCGCTCCTAGCTCGACAAGTGAGTTTGCTTGAGCTTACTCTTATCAAAGGGAGGACGGGACTCTTTCTTCTCTGGGATTCTTAAACCTACGGTTTCTTTTCTCATGAGCAGGCGAGCTGGTGATCCCCCCAACTAATCCCCAGGCACGTGGGGAGGGCGAGTGCATCGACTAAGTGGATATGCCCTATATTATAAGAGATAAGAATCACATATCTATGTGGACTTCCTTTCTTTCCGGAATTCAACTCCGGTTAACTACGATTTCCTGCTGAATGCCCATAGCCCATATTCGTAGGAAGTGATACATCGATCAAGGGCATGCGCCGATGGAAGACCTAGTAGCTAACCGCTGAGGTTTTGGTGGATTGGTTCCCCCAAGATCATAAATAAAGAAAAAGGCGGGGTTTGTTTGTTTGGGTTGGGTCTTGGGTATGGTAAGAGAATCCTCCGGCATCTTTCTGCTGAGCTAGGGTAAAAGCTAAGTCAAGACTAAGTGGACTAGCTCCTCCGGCTCTTCTGGCTTGCTGCTCTTGTTAGGGCAGTTCGGTCTCTGAGACCGCCGAGTAGTCGTAGGTAAGTAGCTGCTATCTCCGACCGAGCAGGTGTCTGCTATGAAATAAAAGAAAGGCGTGTTCGGGTTGTTAGTCTATACATGACATGGATACCCCTAAGCACATAACAGTCCATCGCGCTATGGGGTATCTTCCTGTGATAGATACAGAATCGCGAATGCTTCTCGTCTTCAGCAGTCGGGACAGTTATCACAGAAGGTAGCTCGCTAACCCTATCTTCCAGCCATTTCTTCAAACTTCTACCTTTTCACACTGTTAAGTGGTAGCCATTGCTAGCATTTTACTTGAAAGTTAAACGAGTTAGAGTTAAGGAAGGTAAGCGCATATGGTGTGTGTAATCGATTCTGCCATCTAGTATATGTATATGCTCTAAAGCTAGCTAGCAAGTGAGCTAGAGAGAGTTTGTTGACTGAAGTGAAGGGTTTCTTGCTACATACGAAATTGCTAAAGTCTCCGCTTCCTAGCTATTGGAAGCAATAGGACTACTTGCTTTAAGGTAGACTCGGTCTTCTAGGGATTTAAGCACAGTTGTGATTCCGCTTTCACCACTAATAGACAGAACGGCTATGCGAAAAAGTTTTTACCTCTAAACCTATATGCCTACTTCTGTAACCCCGTATTCTTGCAACAGACGATTCTTAGCATCTGAGAGGAGAAGGACCCACGGGGAAGGGCTTAGAAGAGATTAGCGCTTTGTCTGCTATTCCAGTCTTCCCCTTTCTTGTCGGCATAAGGCCGACGTCCCATCAGGCTATGGTTAGCTCTTCAACTCCTGGCTCTGACAATCTCAAAAGAGAGAGTAGCCACCCTTCCTCCAAGACTGGAATCGGGAATTTTTTTCCGCCCCTATGGGTGGCTCTTCTCTACCTGATCTATCCTACCGATAATCAATTGAATCGAGCTACCAATGAAAGGCAATTAAAAGGTTCGGTTCAGGAGCAGCTATTACGGATTCATCTGTTGAAGTGAATGGTGCTTGCCCGGATGCTACCTCCATGCAAGGAATTTGGTAAACTAGTGTATCAAGATTTCCTTCTTCTCGCCCTCTGATACGTCCAGAGTCCCCTCTTCATTCAGCGAGGAGGGTAGCAGCATCTAGTACATCCTCCCTTTCATCCTCCATTTGTAGATTTCCTATTCTTTCATTTCAAGTCCTCAAATCACTCCCAGCTCTAATGCTAGATAGGTAAGCTAAAGACAAAAGTCTAAAACCATTTAGAATCTGTGAGATAGTCACAATAGCTAGATTTCTAAGCTAAAGAGCAAAGTCTAAATTCACTTGTGAGAATTAGATAGATAGCTTCGCATTACCATTACATCAGTCTGCCTCGATTAGGCATGAAAGGAAACTCTTCCTCCCCCTTTTTTTTGCTGTTCACGCTCGAACTGAAAGAGTCGCTTACGCTTCGGTGCCGCTTCCTTCCATCGGGCGAGAATCACATGATGCATCCTTGGACCATTTTTGTTGATCCTCGGCAAGTAGAGTGAACTCAGCCAGTTACCTCTTTCCTTTCTTCTGTTAGCTATCTTAACTCTTCGAGTCGAGTTCTAGTTGCTATAAGAAAAGTATCCCATTGAGTTGTGAGTTCTTTCTAGTAGACTATATAAACATGCATAGCTTTGCCTTAGTAAGTACCCTCTTTTTGGCTTCTTAGTTGCTAAGCTTATGCCAGCTAGCTTTTGTTCACTTCGAACACCTCGTCGAAAATCCCAATAACTTGCTGAGACAAGCTCTCATCCTATTTTTGCACTGCTTCCGGTTTATGGCTATTATGCCTCTTGCTGCTCTTTTTACTTCTTCTTCTTTTTTTTTTCAAGGCCGTGGTGAAGCGGGAGCTACAGTCTTTCCTCCAGACTCATCGGTAGGGTGATGCTACTTCTAAGGGTTGAGACGATTCAATAGGCTTGGCTTGGCTTGGGGCTCCCTCCCATGCGGGTATCCTTCCGTTTGTTGGCTCCTCAGCACATAGGGCTAGGGAGGAATGAATTCGCTTAGTCCTATGCTTCCAAGCCAAGCTACCTATGATTTTCTGGTATGGATGAGCTTAACGGAAATCCGCCAGAGCCTTTCCCTTCACATCTTTCTTTAATAGATATTCTCTCCAATTAAGAGAATAACAGAGACCATTTGGTCAATCGACATTGGTCTTTTCATTAAGAACTTGAGAGGGTCTGCTCTTGAGATTCACTTGATCTGATTGCTAAGAAAGAGTAGCGTAGCTTTTTGCAGCAAAGACCAAAGCTAGGCACAAAACACTTTTTCAATTGGCGAATAGTTTGATTCCGCCTCTACGAATCGCCGGCTTAAGTAGTATAATGCATTCTCCTTTCCCTGTTCATTCTCTTGTGCTAAAAGTGCTTCGCTTCCAGAGAATGTTCGCAGGCGGCGAGATCGCTATAGAGGATTCAAGGCTTTTCTCGGCGCGGCCAATACCAATACCGGAGCAGAGGTTTCTTAAGAAGTTCCAGTTCCTTTTATGTTATGGTATAAGGCATTCAAATAGGGGTGAGGCGCAGTTCTTATTTTAATCCTCCGTCCCAAACAAAGAAAGAACAAGGATTTCATCAAAGGTGCCAGCACAAGAAGAAAGATCTTTCTTTCTTTTAGCCGCTAAAAGCTGATTGATCTGTTCTCCACTTGTCACTGTAACCGTAAAAGACTCTATCTTAAAAGCTGCCTTCTTTTTTATCAGAGAATTCTGCCTGGATAAAAGAATAAGTAATTAAGGGGGTGTTTCAATCGCAAACAGAAGACGGATCTCAGACACGCAAGCTACAAGCATTAACAACCGCTTTCGTTTATTATGTAAAAAAGAAGCCCCTTTTTTTTAGTAAGGTAGGGAAAAGCCCTTTCTATGTTATTAGTAAAGCGCCGCAACTGCTGTTTCTACCACTTTATTGGACTTCGGGGACTTTACGGCAGAGTACTCGGAAGGACGTCGAAAAAGGCGTCTGGGAGAAGACGGCCCGAGTGCAGACAGCAGATGGCTACAGCCGGCTAGACGACTTACTCTACAAAGACGGCTGAGTATGGTCGGGCAAAGAAAGGCGTCTCGCGGTCCTTCATGACGCCAGAGTTTGATCAACTCCAAAGTGTAATCAAACTCTGGCTCACCTGGAAAGGCATTCTTATTGGCCTAGGATAGAAGCAGATGTCCAACGGTGATGGGTTGTGTGTGCTCTATGCAGCACGTCGAAGCCGTCCAACAGGAAGTTAGGGCTTTATCAGCCCGATACCTTCCTGGCCATGGAAAAGGCATAACCATAGATTTCGTAGGACGATTCCCCTATCTCTTAAAGGGGAGAATAACTACGTTTTTGTCGTAGTCGACCTTTTGGATTCAGTAAGATGGCCATTTTGTACCAGGTTGCTGCGCTGGCCGAATTCTGCTTAAAAAATTTAGTAGTGTACAGCTGTCTTTATAAAAAATATGCTGCAATCTTCTCAATGAGGGTAGCCCCCTTACTATAGATAGGGAGGTAAAGAGGTGAAGATGGTGTGCGGATGAACACAGAATGAGCAGGGGAAGCCAAGGGAATGCATTTCAAGAAGAGACAACCAGTACGCCTACTTAGCAATTCCTCGTAAATAAAGATGCCGAAAGTCAGACAATAGATAGAGAGTCTAAGATCATAAGTAGTTCTTTGAAATAGAAAATAGGGACCTTTTTCACCGAGTTCCGGGGGTGGCTTGGATGGTTTGTTTGCCGGGATGACACTCGCTTGGTTTCCCCCCAAAGCCCCTTGGGGGAGAGAACCCGTCTTAGGCAGCTCCTGTAGTTCATTTTATTTGTCCAGAAATCTCTTTCTATTTAAAGTAAGGAGATGTAGCAGGTTTACTAAAAAGAAGATCCGGGAGTCCCGCGTGGAAGGGCTCCGCTCTCGCTCAAGGATCTAAGACTAATGTACTGGACTGATAGCGCACTGCTTGGTACCCTAATAGTTGACTAAAAGGATTCCCTACTCAACTAATCTCATAAGTAAAGGCCTGTTGGTCTAATCCGACGGATATGTGCTACCATTCATAAAAGGTTATTCGATAGCTGCTGATTCGAGAACAAGGATTCATTGTGCAGCTGAGTCAATAGGAGCCGTGCCGGTTGGGGGAAGCGAGGATGGTATTTGTAATGCCCGAGGAGGTTGAAAAAAGAGTTATAAGATACCACCCAGACACAGAATCCGAAATAACCATCATAAGTAGGACTAGGGTCTAATTAACGGAGTCAAGCAGTATAGTATAAGGGCTTAGTGCTCCGATTGCGCCTTAGGACTAGGACTGATAGGTAAATGCCCCTTACTCTTCCAATGAAGGTGGCCACACCAACCCTTTTCTTTTGTTTAGGATTGGCAAGAGGAGATCTTCTGGAAAGAACGATCGTCAGTCTCTTGGCGGAGATCGCCATACGAACTTTGTTCAACCTAATCCGGCATCAGACAAATTCGATAAATGAGCTCGGAAGAGAACTCGACAGTGAGATCCAGAGAAGAGATCGAGAGGGAAAGAATATAAATATCCCACTTCCAATCCCGGTTCAGCAAAGAAGTCAATTAGCAAGACGGCAAGAAATCATCCCTCGCCTGATAACGGATGTTGACAACAAAATCTTTCTCATACCAGCTCTCTTTCGCAAGGGCAAGACGAGGTTGAATTCTTAAAGCCATGGAAGGGGACAAAGCCCCGGGACCGGATGGCTTCCGGGCTTTGTTCTTCCAACATTTTTTTAATATAGTGTCACCAAAGCTGTAGCGGACTTCATCCTAAACTAGAGGATGCTAAAAGCAATCAATGCGACGCAACGTTTATTGTTCTTATTCCTAAAAGGTAGGAGCAATGTACTTCAAGGCTGATATGGAAAAGGCATTTGCCGGATCTAGGCACATACCTTCTAACATATCTTCTTCCTTTGTGAAAACTTTTGTATTGCATAGGACTGGATCACCCCAATGCACCAATACGCTCTCTTTCTCCATTTTGGTGAATAGGAGAGCTGCTGGAACTTTTGAAAAATCCAACAGCCGCTCTATCCTTTTTTTTTAATTATAGCTGCTGACTTCCTTAGCCGTCTTGTCTTCTTGGCTAAGGAGGCGAACCCGGCCCGGCTGCGTCCAGCTGCTCCATATCATGACCTCCACCTCAAAAATGGATGGCCCAATCTTCTCTTCTCAGGATCTTCGACGAGTCTCCAAAACTCTTATTCGACCTTGAAGCGCTGCAATCTCACCATATAGATACTCCTTCTGTTCTAGCAAGTCCTTATGGTAGCGTAGCGCTCGGGAGTCTATTCTAACTCCTTAGTCATTCTGAATAGTGAGAATGGCTTCTTCTCGGTTCAAAGTTCGGGTCACCTTGGGGGATGGAAATGTTGGAATTTCCGAAGTGACTGATTGGATAAGCTTCTCTGTCGCTGAGAGAGATGATGCCTTCTAGCTAGTCAGCCTATTTTTTAGTCACAGTGTGCTTTGCTTATAGGATAGGTGGTTGCACTAGTTCTTTTTTATGAAAGAGTGGGAAAGTCCTTTTTTTCCCAGATCTTGTAAAAAATTTCACTCACCCTTTGGCTAAGAAGCCTTCTTCCGCACTTGAGAAGAAAGAAAAAATTAGCTTTCATCAGAATAATTAATTCTACGTGAATATTTTATTTCAAAGAAAGATTAGATTAAACCAAGGGTTTCGGTTCGACCCAGAGCTTATGTAAAGGAAAGACTATTCACCGGCAGCGAACGGAGCTGCGCGAAGTGAGAACTAGAGCTTAAGGTTAACAGAGCCGGTAGGAACGGCACGTGCTGTATGAACAAATATGGCTCACTTAGGCCTGATGCCAGGACTTTTGCTATCAACTAGGATAGCCTAGAAGACTTGTGAAGAGATTAATATGAACCATAGGCCCGGCTAACAAAGGTAATATAACCTTCTAGCTGGTAGTAAAATCTTGGTCTCTGCCTATCGCCGGGACGTGTGATGCGGAGGCTTCCGTCCCAAGGACCGACTGGGAAGTACTATAAATAACGGCTAAACGCTTCACTAGTCCACCTCGAGTCATCACTCCCGAAAAAAAATTCTAAAAAACCTTTTCACTCCCGTAGATGTGAAAACCGAAAGAAAGGTAATGGCATACTCCATCGCTACAGATTCCCGACGCCTGCCAAAGGACGAATGGACTGAAGCTCCACCCCTACTTACCTCAGAAAGGTCTGAATGAAGCCTCTACGCCAGCTTAGCTGCCGGGCCTTGATTGCCGACAAAAGATCCAGAGACTAAGGAGAAAGCTACAGTAATGAAAAACAATATCAGGCGGTACTTACTGTGCTCTAAAGCGCACTGAAAACGCTTTTGAACAAGCTGAAAAGCCAAGCTAAACTGAAAAGAAGCTAGCCACCTTCCCCTCCCTACGGTTACCCTCTTTTGCCATCTAGACCGACTCACCGCCCTTCTTTCGCGGTATACTTGAAATCTTTGTTGAGTAGCGCGCTACAACTAGCAGCCCCTTATCTTATTATTAATAAGATAAGTTTGGAACCCTTATTATTAAAGGGGAAAGGGGCTTCCCTTTTCCAAGAAGAGAATCAGTCTTCATTTTCCATCTTCAGTGAAACGTCTTTTTCTTAAAGCTTAACTTGAAATTGGCTTTACCTGGTACACCGATTCCAGGTCAACTTAACTTGGTACTGATTCCGGGTAACCATAGAAAAGGACGAAAGAGGAATGAAAAGCGTCCATTGTCCCCCTCAATTCCAAGGGCAAGCTTACTTAGTGGAAAATAGAATAGAATGGTGGAAGTACTTATTGCCAATGGTTGCTAAGCAAGATTGTAGTTTCCCAGCCGGATCTAGGTATCCTTTCGCTTGTGCTTCTTTCAAGGGAAGCATTTCGCTCCACTTCAGCTTGAGTACCGTACCTATTCTTATTTTATGGTCAGATTAAGCATTTCATAAATCTATCTGTGCTCCCCCTTAACTATATAATATAGTTAGGCTCAAATAAAAAGGTTCATCTTTATCGGCCTATTGTTAACTCTAGTCCATCTCTGAACCTTCGAATCTCTTTGCCCCACTAAGCATCTTTTTAGTAAAGCTTCCCTTCCACAAAGAAAGACCTCCTTCCTTCCTGGATTGCTGCTCATAAAAGGGTAGCCTTCCTGGCCGATTCCTGCTTATAAGCTTCGGACAGCTGGAAATAAGGAGATTCTTTCTTCTTGGGATGACGAATGAAGGAAGCTTTTTAAGCCATTTGCGCATTAAGGGGAGTGGAGCCGATGGGTTTTATCGAATGGTAATGAAGCTTGCCATTCTGTCTATTTGGCTGAAGCCGACCCCCACTACTGAAAGGGCCTTCAACGCGTTGTTTCCAATCATACTTTTCTGTCTTACCCTACTGAGAAGGTTCCCCTTACTCCAAAGAAAAGAATGGAGTCGCCTAATTCTAGTAAGGCTTGAATGTTTTCTAGTGAGTGCGCATTAGCCACCGTTACTTTCAAGCTTCATCAATCGACGCGAACAATCGCTTTAAAGCAGGCGGACCAGTATCTCGACTGGCCAGTATAGCATATTAGGATTCCACCACCCTTATCTGCATGCACCTCTATCCAGAAGGCTAAAGCCCCCTTGCTTGCAGGTCAGGAAAAGACTTTCACCTCACCATCTCAGTCTGAAGCCGCATAAGAGTATACCATATCGAACGAAGAAAAAGCCCGAAGCAGATCCAGACGCGTACCTAGGCGGCGCAGCATCCCTTCGAGTTGCGAAGCCATCCCCTTCTACTGTTCGAGATCCAGATTCATACCTTAGTGATCGAATTCAACAGTTGGCTATTCAGATTAGATCGCGGATAGGCAACGCGTAATTGGATTTCCCTCTTGAATGTAGCTCACTAATGATCATACGAGACAGCTAATGACACAAAGCTTGTTTAATGTTAAAAATAGAAAGATAAAATCTAAATTCATGTTTCGGAGAAATGAGTTCTTACTTATAAGCCTCACAAGCTAACTTTCTCTACTTCGAAGAAAGGCGAAGATTACTATCGAGTGCATCGGATCTAGGCAATTTCCTAGATAAATAGAGTTCCCGTCCGTACTGACCTGGACACGGCGAGACGAGCTAAAAATGAAAGAAAAGGCCCTAGTATGAAAGCGGGTCTTGACGATTATCCACAGGCTGGTTCGAAAGGATATAAATGATAGCATCGGTTATGAATAGAATAGACCAAGGGCCCGGAAGCATAGTTCCAAGTTCCGCTTTTTAAGCACAGGCAAAAGCTACAAAAGGGGTTTGGTAGTTCGACAGGAGGATATGCTGAAACAGACAGATATCCGTAGTGGAAATGCCCGGATTCAAGGCCAGCTGAAGAACTACGATTGTTTAAGTAGGAGCACCCATCTCTCGAAGAAGGCGCTACCATAGATAGAAAAGATATTCCAACCTATCTATCGATTGGTCATCCTAGTTTTGGTACTCAATCTTGATATTGTCGGGGCACCTTTCCTTAGGGTATGACCCAGGAGCGGAGCAAAGACAACCTATCTTGCTGCTAGGAGTGCCCACCCAATAGCTGATTCTTTCTATTATGCTGATAAACTCTGATAACCCCACATCAAGTAGTGGAGAGACAAACCGCATTTTAGGAAAGATTCCCCTAAGAGTTAGGAGTACCTTCATGCGATCGAAGAAGTAGGCTGATCCCGTTCTTCTTTCCCTTGACGAGTTGGAACATCATACAGTGCATAAACTCATCTCTACCTTCTCTACTCCTTATTTATGCTCCTTCCATGCTACTACTCCAATGGAAGACGCGGGTCGACGGGACGTATACGAGACCAATCTTTAAGCACTCGCGCTCGATCTCATCGGTCATTGAAGGCAATTCTTTTGTTTAATAAGATCGACAAAATGGAACCATCGCTACTATCTGCTCCCCGCCCCTGCTTAGACGTCTCGTATTCTTGGTCACTGAACTCGCTTTCGATACAATCCTTGTTTCAGTGGTTCTCGATCCAAAAACTGCCTTCTGCCAGCTCTCTAAGCCAAAGGCTGAACTTTGCAACTCCTTCTTTATCCTGTAAGCAGGATGACTGGGAGTGGGGTCTATGTTGAAAGTCTCGCCCATCTCTTTATACCATCACCAGTGAGAATCTGACGAAAGGATCGAGATTCGGAAGAAATTGCTAGATCTTCCAGGGGGGGAAAGGCAGTTTTCTTCCCCCCATTTTGAGCCCCTTTTTTCTTTTCTAGATAGGGCGCTTTCCTTTTTTATAAGAAGTGAATTGAGAAAATTGTCTGATAGATAGATCGAAGAGAATGAATATCACGCCTTCGCCTCCTCTATCTATCATCTATCGTCGTAGACATCGCTTTCTTGATGCAATGGGGGGTACTTACTTGAATAGGCCGACTTCAAAGGCAAATGAAGCAGGGGAAGAACTTACCAGTCAAGATCATAGAATGAAATCCCTTACTCCTATCCCTCTGGAACAGAGATGCCCGGTACAAGAGCTCCTGAGATATGGGGAGGTCTTCTTGCTTTGATGAGGGTCCCTCTCTCAGTATGGTAAAGATCTTGCAAGATAAGTTGAGAGGTCTTTCACTTTAAACCCGAAAGGTTGACTGAAGGAAGATGGGCATCGTGTCTAGACTTGATAAAGAGTCAGGCATGTCCCTATATCAGCTATCAGACTAGGGGCTTAGTGAGTAAAGAATGATTGAGAAAGGAAAGAGCGAAAAAGAAGCAACTCCTTGAGCGCTAGGAGAGGGACCGCCAGATTGAGGATGAGGAGGGGGGGAGTATGGAAAACGAGATAAAGGTGTGGTCATTGTAGGAGGAGGAAGACGAGGCAATTAAATTGTTGTTGGTTATATAGCATAAAAAAAAAGTTAAACAATAGCTTTCTTTTTCGATAGAAAGCCAAAAACATCCATGTTCGTATAGTGAAAAAGCCAGGGTATGAAAGAGCTACAGCAAAGACAAGATTGACTCATATTATTCCGTTCTTGCTTTCCTATTCAAGATGGCTTTACAGCAGGTGTGCTGACTTGACCCGAGGAGATCCGATTGCTTGCTTTACTATTCTCATTCCGATTTCTATTTCTATTGGCAGGCTGGAAAAGCCTCTGAAGAAAGTAATCAACATCAACAAAAAGTGTTAAGAAAGAACTCAAATCCCAAGAGGCATACTATTAAGGAACTGGAAGCACTGCTCTCTCGTCCCTTCTATGGTCCGTTTAGTCACTCGAAATCGAAAGTCACATCACGGGAAGCAAGTAAGCGTACAAGGCTTTCCGGATCCCATCGAAGAAAAAGCGCCAATCGCTGGAAATGGTATGGCCTATTTCAACACCCGTTTGAAACTCTCGGAAGACTTCTCCGGTCTATAGTCATTACTAGTCCTTATGGACTTCTGGCTAACTAAAACAATAAAGATTACCTTCCCCTGCCCGCAACCTCTTGAATCAAGGACAGCGTGCCCGCCAAAGAAAGACTTAACGGCAGATTCTGTTGAAGGGGCGTAAAGCTGACGAAAGAAGGAATCCGCCAATCACTTCATGAAAGCTTTTTAATTCCCCAATCGCTCTAATGAGACATTAGGAAGATAGAAGGACCTTGGTCACGCTACCATAGGTGATGGTATTATGACTGTTAAGGGTCAAATTTTAGCTTTTTCCTGGTCGACCTGGTGGGTCTTCGAGTGGCGCAAAGAAAAGTCCTCGATCGGGTGATCTTTCTGATGCCACCCCTATTTGTTAACGAAATGGGCTACGTCACTCAATATGAATGATCTAGAAATGGGAAGCCGGTTGAAGCCTTTGGGTTATTCATATCCACGGATTGATGTCTTTCCGAGAGCTTCTCAACTGGATCCATGAGCAAGACCTCTGCTTTTATCTTAATAGGTTAGATAAGCTGCTCACTAAGGTTGGCCCTCCCCTTACTCCATAGGGCAGCCTTAGCTTGGATCCGGACTCCACTCGTGGATTGGAAGAGGCTGCTACATATATGCTACCTCCAAAGGACGAAATTTTAACAAAAAGTTAAGTGACTTCGGCGTGTACATAACCCCTTCTTGCTGCTCTCGCTGCTCTTGCTCCAATTAGTCGAAGACTTTGGGCTCTTGGGAGACAGTCTCTGACTGGAATAGCTTTCTATAAAGGAGAATAAATAGAATCCTATTTTTCCATTGACGATTCAGTCCTTGATTCTTAGCAAAAAGGAAGAATCGAGGTGAATTGTTCATCGCGAAAGAAATATAAAGAAATGGCTTAGCCAATGATGGATTGACCAAAGATCTAAACCCTGGTCAGGCATCCTCGCCGATCTAATGAGAAAGATTCCGCCTTTGATCCCGGGGAAAAAATTTCTATTGAGGCAACTGCACTTGGTCAGTAGAACATAGTCTCGGCTGGACCTACATTCCCAATGTTATGGTTGAGCAGGTCTCGCAGCTAAGGGAGAAGGGGACCTCTGTCGGAGCAAGCTAAAGAGCCCTTCCTTTAGATCGTCGCTTTCCGGTAAGGCACTCGATTAAGCCTATACATCCCGGAATTTCGCTCCAAACCAAAGACGACTTGCTTTGCTGCATTTCTTGGGAATCATCTCCGGGGCATCCCTTGTCGCGTAGAAAGACAGATAGATTCCGATCCGACCTAAGCCTATCTATGAGTAAGGGGCCTTTGATCAATTAGAGAGGCCGGATCCTCCTTAAACAAAGAGTTCTCATTTGCAGATCGTGGTTACGAAGAAGCGGCTTTCTCTCGCCCTATCTCTTCAATCCCGCTCCGATTGAAAGAATAAAATTTTTATCCATAAAAAGGTAGAACTACCGTGAGCCGAGGAGTAAAGAATTCAACTTTGCCAGCCCTTGGCCTTCCGCATCTACACAGGCCAATGACGGATTCGAACCTTTGACTGCTAGATCCAAGGCGGGTCGTTCTAAGCCTGGTGCTTTCTTTTCTTCGAAGCCAGTCGTGCCTAAGGGGAACGATCTTCTCTTTGCCGGCGGCTAGGCTGGTTGTTTAATACGCGACATAGGATAAAGAAAGAGGAGTTTTTGAGCTAAAGGGAGGCCGGTTATCTTATTCGCAAGGATCAAAAGAGAATGAAATGGCTAAAGCCCATTCCAGGAATCAGAACTGGAACAAGAAACCAAACCCGATCCCCATGCTTACCCAATAACTCGGTTTATTTTACTTAGGCACTTAAGGCGGTAGCCCCGCCCCGAGCTGACAGACCAATAAGAACAAAGGTGCCGTCCTAAAGTAAAGGGAATTGAGGGCTCTCAGTTCCAAAAGTATTCTACTACTTGGCTGGCCCAAAGCCCACATTTTGAACAAACTCCTTATTTATACTCTTGGTTACGAGAGGCATCCCTCATCTCGTTCTATCATATCTCCTGGCGGAATATCCCATCCCAGAAAGCCCTGCAAGAGGACCCGCGGCTAACCGCCCCTTGGAAAAGGCGCTTTTAAGCCCGGTTGCCAGAAAACCATTCAATTCGCAGTGAATCAATTAGCATTTTCAGCCTCGATTGGCTAAGTCGTCTTTGGTCCTTCATCCTGCCATGAATTTAAGTAAGAGAACCTAGCTCTATCAATAGAAAGAAAGATCATCTTGAAAGGCTGATCATGGACTGCGAGAGGTTTCCTAATCTAATAGAAGAAGATTCGACTTCTTTCAATCAAATTGGGTTCAATTCAAATACAACATTCAATCAAAGACGACATTCTCATCCGCAGTCTTCCCTCAATCGATAAAAGAATCCAACTTTCAAGAATCAGATGAAGAGGCTGATTATCTAGTCTGGACCCTGGTTCCCTTTGAATCTAGCAATTGGTTGGTCTCAGTTAAAGGCTCGGTCCGTATCGAGGAATGATTCATCGGAGGCGAGTAAGATGACTACTTCTAGCCCGAAACTGTAAAGGGACATTCTCCCACTTCGTCCAATTCCTTTTCATCAAGTCCGTCAGCAGCCTTTCTCTCTTCCGACCTATCAAGGTAACAACTTGGCTGGCCGAAGACCAAGCCCGAACAAGACCCCAGTCGTCATACCAGCATCCGATCCTCCAATTCCCCAAGCCTCGAGGGAACAGACCTATGAAAGCCTTTCGCTAGGGACTTACTTTGTTTGATAGCTTCACTTGCGATTCTCCCTGTTCTATTGCCCAGTTGCCGATCAACTTATAACAAGTGTGCCATGGTTAGATGTTCCTACGATCATCTCCTCGCCTTATAGAACACGCATCTCTTGGATCGCCTTATGTTGCTGCCTTTCATTGGCTCCAGATAAGTCGAACATATCAGATCTTTCGCTTTCGTTAGATCTCTTGTTATCCCAGAACAGGAACTTCACCCATTCCTGCTTCCCCACGGAGCGGTACTTCGGGTTTACTTTCTTTTCCACTTCTTTTTTGTTTTTTTTTTCATTAAGTGGAATGCCCGGATTAGGCTATCTGTCCTCTTGGCCTCTCTTTGAGTGGTGGATGGGGAGAGGACGGCCTCTCAACCCTTATCTTAAAAGCCTCTGAGTTCAGTTCCTTAGGGAACAGATGAGGCCGAAGGAGCTGAAAGTAGCTCCGGAAGAGATCTTTGTCACAGACAAGGTGCGCGACTTTCAAGAATGGTCGATGCTCCGAGTCTGGACACGACAGTGGTGGAAGTATGTCCATTGGTATAGTTCTGTGGCATTGCGTCCAGACGTATCCCCAGCTTCTTTCTTTTCAGCGCCTGTCGTCAATTAGAAATATAAGATAACGCGGGATAGTCCTGAACTCCAAAGGTTCGGGTTATTCTGGCGGTGTTATGACATGGTTGCTGATTGGGGATTAGATCCCAAGGTTCCAATCCTTGCGGAGAGCCCTAAATCACCAATTTCGGGTGCTTTATGGCATTTCTACTATTCAAAGTGGCAAAGGAAGTAGTGCGTTCTTGGTATCGTCTGATGGTTTAACCCAGCCATTAGCGAGGAAGGGGGTGATCTGTTTTGGATCATCTCCGACTGTAACCAGCATTCAAAAACTATAAGCTATGAGGCCCTTTTACAAGGGGGTGCCCCGACTCTTTTCTTCATATTCCCCGGGGGATAAAGCTCTTATTGGACAACTACAGGCAGATTTAGGGAAACTACTTGATTGTTCTTCGACAACGAAATCAGTAAAACAATCGGAGTGGGCGGTCCCTCTGTTCAAAGATGAAAGACCCCTTCCTCTCCTCCTTCTATCAAAAGAAACTTTCCCAGCTATAGTAGCTGTTCTCTTCCCTTCCATTGATTGAGCTTTCTCTCGCTTAATTCAATAGGGCCTTAGCTTAGTAGACCGGTTTTCATTCGACAACTCGATCGCTTCTTCCTTTGCTGTAATTGCCATCTTTGCTGCTCTCGGCTTCTGAATTCGTACCTTTCAATAGCCAGTCTAGAAGCCCTAATGTTGTAAGGCACGTGACTGCATTCCGTCATTCTATCTCTGGTTCCTTCACTGCTTCCCGAAACTGACCTGCTTACACTGCACTCCTTCTTCCAACAAGACTTGAAGTGGGGCATGGTCAAGTCAAGCAAAAAGGGAGTTTCCTTTTTGTATCCTCTAGTCTCAAGAGTTTCATCTTCGATAGTCTGGAGATAGTGCATTAGCCTCCGTTGACCAATTTGAAGCTTATGAAATCTCTTTCAGAAAGAAGAGTATCAAAAGACTTGTGTACTTTTTCAAGTACCGTATGGATGGTCACATATCCCAAAAATAGTAGCTTAGAATTGAAATGCGAATATAGCAAAAAACCATTTCATTTCAAAAACTTTTCACTCGAATGGAAGCTATTCAAATTTCGCAGAATATTGCTTAGTGCTCGACCGGTTGAGAATTAGGACAATCTCCTATTCGGGAAAGCAGACTCATTCGTGGTCTTAACTGGTTTTAGGACATTATCTCTACTCTACTTGAGCAAGAATTTCTTTTTATTTAGTTGAACAGTCCGGAGATAATTGAATTCCCTTCTTATCATGTCGAGCCTTTGTCACGATTCCAAGTAATGACTTCGGGCTTCTGTCTGTTAAGGACTCTCTGAACAGAGCTCCACAACTCTCAAAAAACTGTGGGACTCCTTCCCTTATTAGTCAAGCAGCGGATATTCCAACAACAGCTCCTTCTCTCTTCGCTTCGATGCCATCTTCATTCCCTTACCTCACAGCTCCAAGAGCGGATAAAGCGCAAACAGCTTGTGAGGGGATTTCCCTGGCTAGTCTAGAAGTCCCTGCCCTACTTTGGCTCTCTCTTTCCATTCTTATCTTATAATCTCAGATGTCCATTCAAAAGGCATTTCAAGAGGCATATGAATATAACCTTATCTTCCCTTCCTTCTTCTACTATTTCATCTGACTAATCTTTCATTTTCTCGGGATTTTTGCTTGCAATCCGATTTCCCTCCTAAGTGAGACTTCAATGGTGACATTGGAGCGTTTTCTCGGTATTTTTGGATGAAAGTAAATTTCAGCCCGCATCAAAATGTGACAGTTGATCATTTTCCCCGGGTTGCAAGTTTATTTCCCTGGGAGGACGGGCCTATGATATTCTTTATATGATACCACATACGAGACCACCATTGATAGAAGGACCGTCAACTCCAACTATTGGAGGAAGCAAGAATAAATGAAGTCCATCAGAAACAAGAAGTGGAAGAGATCCTGCTGTTAACGAGGAAATTAATTGGCGAGACCATCACACCTTTTAAAGTAAATTCAATAAAATAAAAGAAGTGTACTACGGTTCTTTGACTCGCGGTTGATCTTTAGAAGATTAGGCACAAGTCTGAGGCCAGAAAGGATAAGGATAAATAAATGCAATTGAAGCAAGTAATGTAAGCCCCATTTCCCCATAAGCAAGGTGGTTATTATGATTAGTGGAACTCGGACTCTTTATCCTCAATCGAAGGATCAGAGGGCACTCTACTAAACACGGATTGACTCTCTTGCCCAAGCATTGCCGCCCACGACTCGGTTAACTACTTTGGTTCTTCCTTACTGCAGCAAAGGGGTCTTAGGTCTATTGCTTGACGGGAGTAGTAGAGATTAGGGGAAAGCTCTTTCGATCAGAAAAGAAAGAGCTTTTTTTTACTCGCTATCGCTATAAAGGGGAAGATCTTATTAGCTAGAGACAGCAGACATGATCAATAGTTACATATCCCACGAGCAGCCCTTTAATTGCTTAGGAGAACCGGGAAGGAACTGCAGATGGACAGAATCCGGTCTTAGCAGCAAATCATGTGTATGCCGCAAATCAGGTCTTTGCAAGAAGGGCTTGTTCACGTGAAGAAGAAGGGCTCTGACAGGCAACTAGTCTTGGCGAGAGGGATTACTTGCTAACGGGTTTCCCCCTCAGGGATTGGACAACAACTAGGCTGTTAGCAAGAATGGGTTGTGCAAGTGAATCATAAAAAGTAGCAGTCTCAGTAGCAATAGCATTAGCAGGAGCAGTAGGACGTCAGGCTTTAGAGGGAGTACGACATTGAAAGGAAAAAAGGACACTTGTAGATGCCCAGAAGGGGTATAATAGTATAAGAGTGGGAGTCGGCCGCTGTGGGACTTATGTTATCGAATCCCCTGTTTGACATATCTACAAGGCAAGCAACTGCCTTAATGGACTAGGAGGAATAGAAGAGGACAAGGCCTATAGCATATCTATATAAGAGAAAATGGCAAGACATTGGAAGATTGACATGAGAAGCCGAAGCAGAAAGCCCACATACATGTACCAGGGATGAAGTGTCTGGTTTGAGAGGTTTGGCAAAGCAGCAACATGAGATAGGAGAGAGCTGACCCAGCAACGGCATAGGAAAGATGTGATCCAGTAATAGTAATTTGTGTAAAAGAAAGAGGATCAGGCAGGTGGCCTAGCTAACACAGCTATGGAAGTCCGATTCTTCCATGATTTGGTTTCACTTTTACGGTATGCGGCCTCCTCTGCGGTGCGACTTATAGATAGGGGTGAGGAAGGAGCGCGACAAGCAAGCATTCTACTTCTTTAAGCGCGCCAAACAGCCAAAAGAAAGGGGCAGGGAATGCCTATCGCTGATGAAGCTAAAGGGAAACAACTCCTCATTAATCCACCTTCGGGTTAGAGAATGATAAGGGCTAATGCAGATAAAAGAAATTCACTCTATCACCAGAATGTGTTGCTTACGGCACGAGCTTCCGAGCCAGCTCCTCAGAGAGCTACTCCCTTTGCTTCAACTCCAAGCGGACTCCCTTTCCGTAGTACGGAATACAGATCTCTTCCTAAAGCCATCTCATCTTCCAAGAATGAAGCACTACTTTTTTTGGGGTATGGTAATGCGAATTTAGCTGCTTCTTTGGCCTTGCTTAATTCTCGTACTGTGTTTACTCCTGCTCCTGGTAATAGAGTACTTCGCAATCCTGTTGGAATACCTCCTCGTGTTGGTAGAAATCGATATGGAACATAATGAGTACTGGTTGTAGGGGCATCTTTTCGATCTTGTACCCGCTTGCTTCGCATAGGCTACACCCTATAAAACTCCTATTGGGCGGTACACTGAAGACCAAAATAATCTCGACGAAACAAAAAATCCTGTTCTTTGAGAAGCAACTGCATTCTCATCTTCCAAACATCTACATTTAGAGGTTCAATTTTGCGATGCTTTACAATCGTATGCGTTAATGCAGTAATTATATCAGCAACTATAGATCCAGAAGATTGTATCACTACCATATCCGCACAACCTGGGCTCTCATACCAGATGATAAGAATCTTTAGCTGAAAGAAAGAAGAAATTTCTAGGAATGTGCAGAGCTGAGACCTGCTGTTGTTGAGTGGCAGCAAATGAGAAAGACATATAGTTTGATTCGAAAACTATGAATTATATATTTAATTCTATTAGATATCCAATTTATAAAAAAATTAAATTAAAAAATAGTAAAGTAAAAAATATGAAAATGGAAAACTCTTTGAGATCACTCCACTCTCTCTAGACAACGGATTTCTTTGACGTGTGTATCTTACTCTCATCTCAAAACCCAACCTCAGAAAAACAGCAGGCTTTCCCTTCATTTGTTTGTGCCCTTTGCCTTTGATTGAGTCCTTTTAAAAGACCCAACAGATCCCCCCAAGGGGCGTGTCTAACTACCTCATAGATAGCATCCACAAGACACTGAATTAGCCTAGAAATGGATGCATCTTATTGCTATCTCTCACGACCTTTCGGTCCCCGGTTTCACTGTCAAATTTTAAGGTCACAAACCGCCCTCTACCATTTCAAATGTAAAACGGTGCTAAAGCAGGACCCGTGACTATGAAAAATGACTGCTCAATCGAGACTTGAGTCACCTTGGAGTAAGTCAAGCCACATACTCAACAACGTCTCTGTCTGAACTGTGGAATCCCTAAATCGAAACACACTAGAATAACTTAAAACACTGGATCTGCAGATCTACGTGTATTCAAAAATTCTGGTCTTCTTCAATCAGGTTCTCAAACCAATCAGGGAACTTCCAAAGACCAAACGATTGAATCCCAAACTCTTTCTGGCGGAACCTTCCGAGTTTTTACAGAAAAACCACGCTGAATTTTTGCGACATTTTGAAACTTATTGTTTCAAAGCGGCGAAACCTCGAGAGACTTTTCACTTGTCTTCTGCGAGTCTGAGACCTGACTTCTGCGACTACTCGACTTTTGCAAGTCCTTATCTCGACAAAATCTCCTCTATCTCAGAGTCTATTCTAAAAAAAAAATAATCCACCAATAGCCCTATAATGGATTGAGTTACATAGTGCCACCCTGGAACCCACTTTTTATAAGTTCATATGCACGCATGCATGTGTCATCACCTCATTGGTCGGAGGTCCAAGAGGTCCCCAATTTAAGAATAAATTTAAAATCTTCTTCTTAAATTGGGCAGTAAGCAACTTAATCACTTCCTTTGCTGCTTTGCATTTTGCACTCTCTTCGCTAGCTACTGCAATGGCCTCCTTCAGCTGTTTGGTTGTGCTTTCCAGCTCAACTTCTTGAAGTTGTGCTTTACGAGTAAGTTCTTCAACCTGAGCTCTTAATTTAAGGACCTCTTCGCTTAAACTAGCATTTCCCCTTTTAGCATCATTCACAGGTGATGAAATCCCTGAAAGAGTTGGGGTTGGTGTTGTTGCACGAGGTAGACTGGATCGTCTTGATGTAGGCGATGTTGCTCGAGACACAATTCTTGATCCAGGAAGAGAAACTGAAAAAACTTCTTGGTTTACCCGTTTGGATGACTTAGAGTTATCGGCTCTGAGAAACTCCATTTGGAAGGGGGGAAAGCCGAGGAGCTATAAAATAAGTCCAGTTTCTTGTTTCTTTTGGAAGATCCGCTCTCCACTTCTTTAGACGATTCGATAGAAGAAACATGAGATCTTGTATCCAATTTTTCACTCTTTTCAACAATTTAATTTAGTCCTTGATTCATGCGACCTCTTCTACTTAGAGCAGAGTGAGATGATGAGTTGGTTTTTTTTTTTTTCATCTGTGAGATAATGTTTATAATTAACTCTCGGATCTAACTCTCTTTCTTTCGGGCCTAGCTTACTTGAAGAGGGGGAAGAGAGTTTAGTCATTGATATCCCATATTAAAAGGAATTTTTTTAAGTATAAGGGTATCACGATTAACCCTAATACAATCTTATTAGAGATATATAAAGGTAGGTACAAAGACAAAACCACCCTCACTCATACTAAATAACTCTTAACACTCCCCGGAAGTATATATCATATAATCCCAGCTTGTTACATAGCAAATCCAATCGTGATTTACACAAGGGTTTGATAAATATATCTGCAAGCTGAGCTCCACTAGCTATATAAGGAGTTGCAATTACACCACTCTCAACTATCTCCCAAATAAGGTGACAATCTACTTCAATATGCTTAGTCCTCTCATGAAAAACTGGATTGGAAGCAATGTGGACTGCAGCTTGATTATCACAATGCATGGTCATAGGCAACTTCACATCAATCCCTACTTCTTCAAGAAGATGTTTAATCCACATAAGCTCACATGAAGTATGAGCCATAGCTCTATATTCTGCTTCTGCACTGGACCTTGCTACAACTCTTTGCTTCTTACTCTTCCAAGTGACTAGATTCCCACCAGTACAATATCCAGTTGTAGATCTTCTATCTGATGGTGCCCCTGCCCAATCTGAATCTGTATAGGCCTCAACACGTAAATGACCATTAGCTCTATATAGAAGTCCACAACCTGGATGAATTTTAAGATACCTCACAATCCGTAGAGCTGCTTCCCAATGTGGAAGACGAGGAGCTGACATAAATTGACTAACCACACTAACAGCAAAAGATATATCTGGGCGAGTAATAGTGATGTAATTCAACTTACCGACCAAACGCCGATAACTGTCAGGGTTAGGTATCAGCTCCCCTTGATCAACATATAGTTTGACATTAGGATCCATAGGTGTCTCCACACCCCAACAAACCTGTCTCCTCAAAAATATCTAACACATATTTCCTTTGACCTGGCCACCTCAATACCCAGGAAATATCTCAGTTTGCCCAAGTCCTTAGTCTGAAACTTATTCTGTAGAAAGGACTTCAACTCATCAATCCCTTTCTTGTCACTACCAGTAATAATGATGTCATCAACATAAACAATCAACAGAATTTTCCCCTTCTCAGTAGTGAGGGAAAAGACAGAATGATCTGATTGACAACGACGCATCCCAAATCTCACAACTGCATCACTAAACTTTCCAAACCAAGCTCTGGGAGATTGTTTAAGACCATAAATTGCCTTACGAAGTTTACAAACCTTGCCAGACTCCCCCTGAGCAACAAACCCTGGTGGTTGCTCCATATATACTTCCTC
Organism: Euonymus europaeus; assembly: GCA_963580455.1. NCBI lineage: Eukaryota > Viridiplantae > Streptophyta > Magnoliopsida > Celastrales > Celastraceae > Euonymus > Euonymus europaeus. The sequence continues at coordinate 374,390 of OY756973.1, read as the reverse complement.
CTGGAGATCACCATGTAGGAAGGCATTCTTCACATCCAGCTGAAATAAGGGCCAACCAAGATTAGCTGCTAAAGAAAGAAATATTCGAACAGAAGCAATCTTGGCAACTGGTGAAAAGGTTTCAGCATAATCTACTCCATAGGTTTGTGTTTACCCCTTCCCTTGGCCACAAGACGAGCCTTCAACCGTTCAACAGAACCATCAGGTAAGTATTTCACTGTATATACCCAACGACAGCCAACAGGAGATTCTCCAGAGGGAAGAGGTCCCAAATCCCAAGTAGCATTATGATATAAAGCAGACATATCTTCTTCCATAGCTTTCCTACAACCTGGGATAGACAGGGCCTCCTGGACAGACTTAGGAACAGTAACAGAGGAAACAGAGGTTGAAAAAGCACGAAGTGAAGGAGACAAATGAGCATAAGAAACGACATTTGAAATAGGATGATTAGTACAAGTGCGTTTACCTTTACGGAGTGCAATAGGAAGCGAATCAAGATCAGTAGTGGTAACACTAGTGGAAGGAACATCCGAGGTAGAAGCCGGTGAAGGATCTCTTGACGTAGGAGAAGTTTCAGTGATTGGCAGTTGAAATGCAGGCAGATGTGGTGGGCGACGAACATACACCTGTAATGGTCTCTCTGAAGGAATAATAGGACGAGGAAGACAATGGGAAGAACTCACAGAACTAGAGGTAGACGATACAAAATAAGACAAGGATTCATTAAGAGTGACATCAGCACAAACGAAGTGACGACGAAGAGTAGGGGAATAAAACAACTATCCTTTCTGAGTGCGAGAGTATCCAAGGAAAACACACTTGATCGATCGAGGATCTGTCCCTCCGGGGACCTAACACATGAACATAACAAGTACATCCAAAAACCTTAGGAGGTAAAGAGAACAGTGGTCGATCAGGAAATAGTAAAGAGTGAGGAGTTTTACCACCAAGAACGGAAGATGGCATACGATTTATAAGATAGCAGGCGGTAAGAGCATCATCACTCCAATATGACTTAGGTACCTGTATTTGAAATAAGAGAGCCCTCGAGACCTCCAACAGATGTCTTAATTTGCGTTCAGCAACCCCATTTTGTTGTGGGGTGTGTGAGCAAGAAGACTGATTAATTATACCATGATCATTAAAGAAATGAGATAAAGTTGTATCAAAAGATTCACCAGCATTATCAGAACGAAAAAGACGAACACAAGCATCAAATTGAGTCTTTATTTCCATAGAAAATGATTTGAAAACAGAAAAAAACTCTGATCGCTCTTTCATAAGATAAAGATAAGTAATCCGAGAGTAATCATCAAAAAGAAAAAAAAAGTACTTAAAATAAAAATAGGACTGGACATGCATTGGACCCGGAATGAACTAAATGAAAAGGACTAGAAACTCGACCCTCCACTCTGGGTACAAAAGAAACTCTATGATGCTTACTAAACTCACACGCTTCACAAGCTAATGACTCAACTTGACAACACGAAGGAACCAATAATTTAAGATTCTGGAGAGATGGATGGCCAAGGCGACAATGATGCTGGAACGGCGAGACTGAAGTCTGAAGAGCCACTGAACTGGAAGAGCCATCATCATCAAGGTAGTACAATCCACCTGTCTCATGCCCGCCACCAATCCTCCTCCCCGTCTTGAGATCCTGAAAAAAAAAAAAAAATGTGTGGGAAATAATGTTACTGAACAGTTATGAGATTTGGTGAGTTTACTAACTGACATGAGACTCAAAGGAAATTTAGGAACATATAATACAGAGTTTAAGGATAGAGTGGAACTAAGATTAGCAATACCCAAACCTGACTTATTGTAGTGGAACCGTCAGCCGGAAAGTCGATTAGGGTAGTGAAGATCTGAGAGCATACCAGAAGTACCGGTCATGTGATCAGAAGCCCCAGAATCAATGATCCAGGGTTTCTTGGAAACAAGACAAGCAGCGGAGGTACCTGTGAGTAGCAGTGGAAGAAGATGTTGCTGACTGAGATCGTGCAGATATAAGGTGATGGTACTCTTCCTCCGGAATAGAAACCACTCTGGTGGCTGAAGTAAGTGCAGTGAACTGGGATACATCCTCATCCTGAGCACTAGCCTGATGTGGGCCTACCATGAAGATCCCAACAAGAATCCACAGTATGATTCTCCCCATGGCAATAAGTGCATTTACGAGATCCACGACCTCTACCGCGGCCTCCTCCCCCTTGCTCACGACCTCTACCATAACCACGACCACCTCTAGAGAATCTACCACCTCCCGTAGTGGTAACTAAAGCCGATTTCTCACTAGGATTCGGCGCACTAGGAGTGGAATCAGATAAAGAGGCCTGTCGAAGCCGACTAAACACTTCACTCAATGAAGGAAGCTCCTTACTGCCCAAAATCTGAGACTTTACCGGATCAAAAGAGGAAGGCAACCCAGACAGAAAGCGAGCCACATGCATACAATCTCTCTGTCTCTGCATGATTTTAACATCAGCAGAGATGGGCTGATAAAGGTTAAGTTCTTCACATATATCTTTAAACTTAGCATAAGAATCTTCCAAAGAAAGATCATTCAGAGCAACAGAGAAGTAATCCTGGTGGAGATCATAAACTCGTCGAAGATTGTTGATCCCGGAATAGAACTCTTGAGCCTGTTGCCACACAAGCGGTAAAAATACCAAACTAAAACGGATTTTAGGCTCCCACAAACAACTCCGAATTTTAGCATCCTCAGCTCGCCAATCGGCATACTTAGGATCTGTAGAAGCAGGGGGGTCATCAGTAAAAAAATGAAATTTCTTCCTACCAAGGAGAAAGACTTCAACAGCCTGAGCCCACTGAGCATAATTATTTCCATTGAGTCGAATCGAGGTAACGGACACCATATCGGGTGTCAATAAGAAAGCAGGTTGTTGAATGGGTGTTGATACCATCTGACTAGGTTGGGTTGCGTCGTTTTCTTTTGAAATGAAATGGAAGACGGCAGCCAAAACACATTGATTGATCAACACCAGAGACCCACTTATGAAGACAGATAGCTGCAGTCAAACTAGTTCCACAAACAAGACTTTTTACTTGTTTGTCTTTCAAAGCTTCAACCACCGAAGGGCAATTTCTATCATCAGTATCCCCATGACCTAATCGACCATTTGCACCCTTTCCCCAAGTGTAAACTTCAGTTTTTGAAGTGAAAACTGCAACATGATAAGCACCACAAGCTGCTCTCGCCTTACTCAATAGGGGCGGAGGCCTTTAAGGGACTCCAATTCCCTGGGTTTTGACACACTTTTACAATCCCCATGTCCTAAAACACCAAGAGTTCCATCACCGAAAGTAAACAATTGCCCAGCAGAGGTAACAACAGCCGTGTGCTATGGTCCGCATGAAACTGATTAGACATGTATTCCCTCCAGGGGTCCATTCCGCATCTTTGGAAGCCACTGACTAACTTCATTTCCATGTCCAAGTCTGCCTCCGAGTAATTTATTCTTATCGAATGCGGGGAAAGAAGGATCGGTCGATCAATTCCTTCTTCCTCATTAGAATATCCACCCTTACCTGGCCCTTGCTGTTGACTCCTGCCCCGGCCAGCAAACACAAGCTCCATTCCAGCAAACGAAGGCTGAGAGCCATCTGGCTCGAAAGGTTTACTAGAGCAAGGGTGCGCTAGCGCGCACTTTTGTTTTCGGAGCTGGAATTTTATTCAACCAATCCATCTGGTAATATTCCTCCTACTCCAGTTCCTTCCTTAATACGTTCCACTCGCATCTCAAAACCACCTGATCGATATGGGTTTTCATCTCTTTTTACTACTCTCGATACTGTTTCCATTCCAACCTCTTACAAGCAGGCAGTTACGGACGAATGTTGGCGGAGTGCCATGGCAGAGGAGTTATAGGCTCTCTAGGCTAATAGGACTTGGGATCTTGTTCCAAGGCCTTCTGATGGAACTGTCATTGGTAGTAAATGGATCTACTCAATGTTGGTGAAACCTGATGGTTCTTTAGATCGCTACAAAGCTCGTCTAGTAGCACAGGGCTTCAAGCAAGAATACGGCATCAACTATGATGAGACATTTGCCCCAGTTGCAAAGATGACCACTGTTCGCACTCTTCTCGCTGTTGCTGCGATACAGAAGTTGCCCCTTTTTCAGATGGATGTAAAAAATGCGTTCTTGCACGGGGATTTACAAGAAACTGTACATATGTCTCCTCCACCTAGTTATTCTTGTGACTCTGCATTGGTAGTCGTCTCAAGAGATCTCTCTATGGGCTGTCGGCTTGACCCCGAGATTAGGTGATTGGACTCGTCTAGAAGGAAGCTTTCGGGATGGTTGCTGTCTGGAGCGTCTGAGAGTCAAGGATGATGTTTGAAGGTTTCTTGCTGCAATTCAAGTTTCTTAGTCCAAAACAGCAGTTCTGGGATGCCAATAGGAGGGTTGGGATGTCAGAGGTCGACAATAGCTGTTTGGAGGGGGCTCTCTTTAGTAAAATTGGAATCTTTAGACATGAGCCAAAGGGTAAAGCGGGTTGGAAGGCGAGGACTCAAAGAAGCGATCAACCGAACCCTTCCTGTAGAATGACTCCAGCACGGTGGCACAAAGCAAGTTCAAAGTGCATTTCAAGCGCGAACAAAGCCAGTACTCGCGGAGGGGGCAATGGCAGAATGAGTCTTGTCAATCCCCCTTCGAGTTTGCCGGTTAGCAATGAAGGATGAGAGCCCTTCTTTACTACTTTAGGGGCTGTCTGGCGAGGATGGTGTTCTTTATCGACATTTCCTTATCCTTAAAATGACCTTTCTAGGCCCATTTAAGACATGTTATTAAAAAGAAAGAGAATAGGGGGTATATGATCTGGGAAATGTTTCAAATTGTTCAGGTAGAAAGGCTTGAGAATAGCCATGGGGGTTATCCTTCTCTCTTTGACTGCTCCTGCCGGCGAGACCGGCAGAGATCTTGATGTAACCTGAGACCTTCCTTATTCTACTACAAGTACAGTAAGTCTTAAACTTAAGAGGTTGCCCGCTATCCAACTGCCAAGAGCAAAGAAGAGCAAGCGAACAGCTGCTCTCTAAGAACCGAACTACTGGGAGACTCGGCAAGAAGACAGCTAATATCCCCTCGCACAGACAGAGAGGGAAAAGGCAGAAGAAGCGGGATTGACGCATCTGATGCCTCTGATAGGGAAAAGAGCAGAGACCCTGCATGCAGATCTTACAAGATAGCATAGGAAACGTATGATGCGTCGGTTTTGCTGAATACGATGAGTTTGATGTGAATGGGATTCAGATGGAGATTCTGAGGCTAATGCCTATGGGAAGGAATGCAGATAGAGATGCTAAATGCTAAGCGATTCAGGGTAAAAGACTTGAGAAAGGTTTGGAACCCTCTCTCTATTATATCTTATTCCGCAACTCGGGTCGATATGTTTGGGAGTCACGGATACGGATAAAAAGCGACGCCTTCGTTCTTCGCCTTGATGTTGATGGCTCGAACTCGTGTCGTGTATAGGCAACTCTTCTCGAGGAGCTCTATAGTAGAGAAAGAGGCAGCAAGCTATAGAGGTTGATAAGAAAGGAGTCAGTTTAAAAGGCCTTGTGAGGTATTCGATTGAATTCATGTTGCTGCTACTTCCAGTTCAGCACCTCTACCGCCGGAACTCCAACATGAATGTTCAAACCAGGCTTCTCGGGCACGACCGTCGATAAGGGCAACTCCAGGATATGCGGAAATTTAATTCATTGCTCCCTATTCTCTCAACAATAAAGCTGCTGACTGCAAGTCGTGTTGAATAGTGCACAATCCTAATCTTTCCCAGTCTTTATTTAAAAGCAATCTATACGAAATTACTCCTATAATTCCTCACGAGAAATGAAGACCTTCGCTCTGTAGCAGCTTCCCACCGAAAACCAGATGTGCTCAAAGCGTCGCCAAATAACAGGCACTGAAATCAGCCCATGCGCTTCATGCGAGCAACTCTTTCTCGGTTTGGCTACTAAGAGTTCTGTCTTTATCAATTTGTTAGTTTGAAGTTGACCACTACTACTCGACTAGTTCGTAAGGTGCCAGTTAGTGGTCTCTTTTCTTTTCTTTCTCGCCGACGGGGCGAAAGAAAAAAGAGTTTGTCCGGTCCGTACTTCTCAAAAAGATTCTTCTTTCGACGGTTGGTCAATTCGGGAAGCTCCCTAAATGACAGAAAAAAACTTGACTCTAGCTTCAGCCTTTCTTATTCAGGGGGGATTGAAAGAAGAGTCTCTTTGTTACAAATTTTATAGCTTTCAATCCCTATAGACGTAAAGGTTTTCATCAAGGAGGTCAAGTTACGAAGTCACGTCGACGTCACAGGGAAAAAAAGCTATCATCGATAGACCTGCGCTTCTTCAAGATCTATGTACTTTTTCCCCCGTCCCGGCTGTTGCCGAGCAAGTCTTCTTCGCTACCCCTTCTCAATTACTCCTAGATTTAGAGCGGACCCTCACTCCATGAACACTAGGCGAGGCTGCTATTGCGAATAAAAGCCTCACCTACTAATCCTTGTGCTAATTCTTGTAGTGCTTGACAATTTACTTTGGAGAACTAAGTCCAAGAAGGGCTCTCCGTCAGTCCTCAATCCGTCTCGTAGGAAATGTCGTAGTCTGAAAAAAGGAAAAGCCTTCATCTTCTTTTATTACACTTCTCTTTGAAGCTCTTTCTCAGATAATGATTCTCTTCTTAGTGTGTGAAGTCGCTTGACTTGTTGGCTCACCCGAGGCGAGGACTGAGTTTGCTTTCTTTCTTGCTTTGTATCGAGGGTATGTGTATGCGGTTGGTTGTAGGACATGTTCTTTATTGTTAGAGGTTTCCTTATCTTATTTTTGTATGGCGGGACTGGTTCTTCTTTTGTATCACCATTTTCCTATCCTTTCTTGTTCTAAGGAGAATGTGTCAGAGCTCTCCCGGCGAAAAGGAAAAGGCTTTCTTTCCGCCCCTGCTTTCTTCTCATTGAAAGCCTTGGCAGCAACTAAAGCGGAATCTCGCCTAGCAGGTCTCCGAGAGCAATTGGCCAAACTCGTGACATGGTTTCTTTATCAATGAACTGTGTGTCAACGTTGTGCCGTCTTTTTCACTCTCTCACTATCTGAACTTGAAGGTGAAGTCAGTGTTCCGGGAATAAAAAGTAGATACGGGGCTAAGAAAAGAAAGTGCTTCTATCGAAGAGGCCCACGCTTCTTGTGTTGAAGTAAGTACACCGGTGACGTATTATAAGATCAATGGTCTTCTTCCTTCTTTCCTAAGCTAAGAAAAAAGTGAGTCAAAGCCCATAAGTGAGAAAAATGTCATAAGAGAAGAAAGGTCGAGATTAACTTCGGGCTCTCGTCCTTCCTGAGAGTCCTTAGTCTAGTCTAGATCTTTCTTCTAGGCGGCACCCCATCTTCGTTTTGAGTAGGCGCCTACGACGGAGAAGCCTTTCCCTTCTCTGAAATGGCGAGTCACGCCCTTGAAATTACATGCCCTTTAGAAAGGGGCTTAAGTCCTCGATTCCAATACGATCTTTTCTTTTTTTCGCCGCTCTGCGATAAGAGCGAATAAACATAAAAGAATGCTAATATCATTAATATTATTCGCCCGTTATCTCCTCATCTTCCTATTTATAAGCCACAGCTCACTTCGACGTTTCCAATTTCCCATAGAATCTCCGGGGCTTTCCTAGCCACTCTCCTTTTGTTGTTTTATCTTCTTTGTATGAAGATAGGTTTTATTTGCCTCACCTATTTTAATTTCTATCAATTCTTCTTTTATTTAGCAAAGCTTATTCCAATCTCCGTCGGTATTACTGCCTTAGCCCTGTCCTATCATCTGTATAATGGGCTTCGTAATTTATTTACGGAATTTCGCTTTTCCGTTCATCACAATCAAAAAATCTCGAAAGATATTTGGACTGGACTATTCGGGGAGTGCTTCTCGTTTTTGTCATAGGTGCGCTCTGCTCTGGTTAGATGATGGTGGTAGTCTCCGCTTCTTCTTATCGGAGTGTATACCTTTGACAGTGGCCCCCTGTGATGCCGGGAGGGAGCAGGCGGACGAGTCTTTCGCAGCGGGAGCGCGAGCGGCTCAACCGCGCATTCCAGAGGAGGCGCCCGCCTTCCATCCGGAAGTGGGAATTCCCCGGCTGGAACATCCATTAATTACTGATGAACTTCGGGAGGCGCCTGTATAGTTCCGCCTCCAGATACATTATTTTGGCAGACCAGAGAACTACTTCGATTTCACATGGGTGCACGTCATTGATCGACAAATGCGCATTGACAGGGGAATTGAAGTTAGTCCAGGATGGGTTCGATCCCAATGATGTTCTAACCAAGCGACATCAAATCAGAGGGATCGCCCTGTATCCGCGTGGAACTCCCCTTTCTCTCAGGACCTATTCTTCATATTGTGGAAGAATGGAACAATATGGAACTAGGGAAAGCGTTCCTTATCGTAGAGTACTAAGAGCCATTTCCAACTATGACTTATTCCTTCGTCGGATCAGACAAACGGGTCATCGCAGATAGTTCCTGCGGGAAAGGCTATCCGCATGTGTCCCAAAGTGACGTCCATCTTTTTCTTTATGGGTATAAATTGAATTCGACCTATCCTTATACGCTCTAAAAAGGGGTCATGGACTTGTTTAGGATTCCCTTTCTACATTCAATTATTTATTATTCCTGGTGTGGAATCACCATCATTACACATTCATTCTTAGTCTGGCTGCTGGTCTAGCGATCCCTCCTAGCCGCCGCCGTCAGTGCAGCCTGCCTGCTGAAGACCGTAACGTAAGTAACTCAGTGTTCCATACGGGGGAAATGAAAGCAGAAGATGTTCGGATCCTCCCACATGTTCAATCTTTTTTTAGCGGTTTCCCCAGAGATCTTTCTCATTAATGCAACCTCCATTTTGCTCATTCATGGAGTTGTATTTAGTACCTCTAAGAAATATGATTATCCGCCGTTAGTCAGTAATGTGGGTTGGCTTGGATTACTTAGTGTTGCGCGCCTAGGAGAGCAGCGCGCTTTGGGATGCGGAGGAGCTATTATCGCCCAGCCCCCTAACCTAATGCGGCACCGGGTTTGGACCGCAGGGAACCGTAGCATGGGGGGACGTCTAATCCTTTTGCCGCCGCAAGGCTGGCTAATCGTACGCAGCAGGCTCAAAGACCCCTGGTTCTGGAAGGCACATGAGTCCGAACGCTATGTTGAATGTGCGACCGACACTACACTACGTAGGTACCTGTGCAGGTGAGGCGCATTATCTGTGATGATTTCGTGAGGCGGTCCTAGAAACGGCGGCACGGCGCGAGGAGTTAACGACCGGACGTGCTTCAACCTAGGGATCACCAGGCAGCTCTTTCGCTCTATAGGGATCGGGGGGGCATAGCACAATTCTTCTTGGAGGAGGGTTGGTTTGCCCGGGTGACTGATCCTGCCATAATGTACTCCTACCTATAGCACCGGCAACCGAAGTCGAGCATACATACGACGATCTTCATGCGTGAATAGCCGGGAGGAAAGAAAGGGCGGTAGATGATAATGAAAAAGGGCGCCGCGGGCGGGCAGAATGGATGAGCGAAAGGTGCCATGCCATGGAGTGAGGAATATCCCGAGTCTCATGTAAGAAAACACAATGCACCTCGAGGCCGAGGAACTGGGGGGGGACCTTCTCGAGCACAGGATAGGCAATTGAGAGATAGAGTTAGCCTATTCGTTATGGGGAATCAATGCTCCGGGCCGAATAGAGCTTACCTCCGGCACCTGGCTTTCTCCGGCTTAGCTTAGCTGCCTTTAATAGGCCGGTTTGGCTTCCTCTCTGGCGGCCACTTTCCTTACCTTACCCACGCTACACTCCCACTCCAAGCTACGCCTGCTGAGCAAGATGCATTGCGATTTCCTCTTCTGTGGACGCACCGGAATATGATCCGGGACGGGAAGAGAAACACTTTTTTCTCCGTTCTCTCGTAAAGCCAAAGACGCCCCAAGACAAGGTACAACTGTTGGGAAGGGGACATGATCAATAGAACCTGGCTGGATCCGGGCTGGGATAGTGGCGCCCATTCCTAACCAGTTCCGAAAAGGTTCGCTCATGCTGGAGGGAGCATCCCCACTTAGTGATCGGTCCGCTAGTTCACGCAAATCCGAAGAAGTTATCACGGACGAGCCACATGCAGGGAAACTTGCACGTGTGGTTCTGGCCGGGCTTTCCTGAGGTATCTAATAACCTTGCTTCTGCTCGCCGCTGGCGCACCTCTCCTAACTATTGCCCATTTATTCTGGAATAATCTTTTTAGGAGGGACAATTTTACATATTTCTGCCAAATCCTTCTATTATTAAGTACGGCTGGTACCATTTCGATGTGTTTCGATTCTTCCGAACAAGAGAGGTTTGATGCTTTTGAATTCATTGTATTAATTCTACTTACTACTCGCAGTATGCTCTTTATGATCTCGGCTCATGATTCAATTGCCATGTATTTAGCTATTGAGCCTCAAAGTTTATGTTTTTATGTGATCGCAGCATCAAAAAGAAAGTCTGAATTTTCCACGGAAGCCGGCTCGAAATATTTGATCTTAGGTGCATTTCCCTCTGGAATATTATTGTTTGGGTACGACCGGACAACTACCGATATCTTTGAAGATTTTTTTTTAGAATGTTTTAAATATATATATATCTATATCTTAAACTATCGGATCGGGTATTACTTAGATGTGAAACTTGCAGACCTCATTGGTTGTGATATTGATCTTACGGGGGGAACGAAATAAAAGAATATATAGACTTGTAGAGACCCTCTATGTAGTTGTCTATCTAGGGCGATCGATCTACATCTTTCCGCATAGCCCTGGGGTGGGGCTGTGTCTCGATCTCCTACGTGCGAAATCTGAGGGACTAGTTCAATTGGAGATTCCCCTTGGTCTAATTCCACGCCTTATGACGAAAGGGGAGTCGGCGTGGCGTAAAGTGAAGATTGAGGGAAGTAGAGCTAAATTCCCTTCAGGGGTATTCCGAAGGTGTAACCTAGGCAACAAAAAAGGGGCCCGATACTTCAACTAGAGGAGCGACCAGTTGGTTCACCAAACCCCGACCCAGCGTCACACGTTCTCCAGGTCCGAAGGGATCCAGTGCCAAACTACCGACTCCTCCCGGAATTGCGTTATCGGAGCCGAGCCAGGAATGGCCGTTAGTGGACACCCACCACTTTTCACCGGTTAGAGAGGCCCTCTTTAATACATTAAGAAAAGATGTTCACAGGGGCCAGAAAGACTCGGTCATAGGAACTTAGACCACCTACGCGCTGGTAAACGAAAACCACCTCGACCAGATCAGAGTAAACAACAATGTAGAATCAGGCCGCCCCTTGCCTTGAAAGAATTCACACGCGGCCACCAGCTTTCCCAAAATAAAATAAGGGGAGATCCGCTGCTTACTGCTCACGGAAATATCCGACCTATACTATAGTCAAGTCGTCCGCGTATCTTTCTGGTCTCCTTTCCTTCTATTCATCAGATTTTTTGCTTTCACCCATTCAAGGTGAAAAATGGGGTTGATGATGTTGGCTAAAAAAGGGGGAGAGAGGAGTGGGGTGGGTGGGGCTTAGCCCCAAGTTTTGATTGTGCCCTAGTAGTCGCGCTCTTACCCAGGTGCTGCCATTTGTGGGCCTTGTTCGGAGGCTCCGCTTTCAAATCTTTCTCAAAGATAGATGATTGTGGGTCCTGAGAGGTTGGATTCTTCATCATGATTATTGGAATGAAGAGGCTTTGAGGACCTTCCTTCTAAGGAGAAAGCGCGAACTTCTCTCTGTATGGCAACCACTAAAAAAAGAGGGTTAACCATCGGTTCATTGGATTCCGGGCCGGATGGATCCAGTGCATGATCCATAGGGGGTCTTTATTATCAACAAAATTTCTGCCAACTAGTTCCTCTTCCTGCTGTCCCCGTGAGGCGGAGCTACCGCCGTAGGGGCTGCGTTAACCGAAGGCAATTTTCCAATAGCTAAATACTACGGTTGTTGAAGAACAGGAGCTTGGGGATTGTTATCTGGGTCAAGCTCTTCGCCCCGAGGACCATCTTCAATGGTTTGCATGTCAGCAGCAACATAGATCTGAATCACGAAGGCTAACTTCAGTGGTAGCAGCCCTGACTTACAACAAAGCTTCTGGATTGGTTGGGTCATTAGCATGAAAAAAAACCGGAGCATTATTTGCAGCTTCAGCCACACCAGCTTCCTTATTCGCCACTTTGCATTCGTGACGGACATGGCCTTGTCGTCTGCAATGCGTGCAGAACTTAGGTATTAAAAAATAAACGATTTTTTGCTAGTGATCCATACACAGCAGATCCAATCCAAACACGATTTTTTAGGTTTTCCTTGAGAAGACCGACTTCTACACAAACCCTAGCTATGTTGGGGCGTGAGACAAGCTTCGTAGGACCATCAAGGGTCAGGCCAATTCCGAAAGTAGAGACGATAGAAAAGAGGCGAAACTCAACTCAAAGAAGAAGACAATGGGCAGATGGGGTCGCGATACCCAAATAGGCGCATGCATTGGATCACCATTGCGGAGACGGAAATCATGGCTCCAGCAGAAAACCCTAAACATAAATCCCTCAATCAAAAACTTCTTTTGTTTTGGTGCATATTTTCTTTGTTCGAGAGCTTGATGAAGACGTGCCTTGGATCTAACAGAGTGATCGAAAGTGGTACGCCAGTTCTTGCGAGCGAACTCCCGAACGACAGGTAGAAGAGGAGGGCGGCCTCGGAGGAAAGGCCCCACCAAGCAATATAGAGATTTTTCCGCCAGGTTTCAAACCTCGGTTTCCTAAAAAGAAAATATATTGCAGACTCGTCGGTCGGTTTAGGACGACCAGCCACAACCGCCGCGTAGTTCTTCGGAGCGATCTCCGTAGGAGCTGCCAACGGGACACGCCCCCTTACTCAATAGGGGCGGTAGAAGACGAGGGGGAAGGCTTTATCCACCCATTCCCTCGTATAAATCCGTTCGCCATCCATTTAAGAGTAATCACGAACAGCAAGAAAAGAATCGCAGCAAGGGTTGGTGTGGCTATGTGTCACGAGCAGGCACCACGGGTTGTTGACTTTTTGGTGGGGTGGGGGGCTTATGGGGATGCATTATAGCACAGGCCGTGACTACGTTTTTCCGTTGGTTGATGCTTTGTATCGAACGCTTGTTATATATTTTTTTTTAGTTATAACACTAAGTGCCTCTCAATTAGTTCCAAGAAAGCGGCCGGGGTGTACACTCTACTTTCATTCAAATCTTGATATTTAACGGAATCGGTATCGAGCGCCTTGATTGCCCGCGAAAGCCGCAGCCGCTTAGGAGAACCGGCCTTATTTAGTAAAAGCCTTCTCTTGCTTGATGCTTTCCTATCTCGAGTTATTCCCCATCCACCTATGAGATCGCTTGCACCAGCTTTGGATTCAAAAAGATCGGCCATAGAATAGAAGAAAGTAATGGAGACATAGCGAGAGACTCTCGGTTCGCTGCTCTACATTTTGATAAAGTTGAATAATAAAGTAAAGGCCGTAGTGCCGTACGCCCGAAACAACAACAAAGAGGCCGATTTGAGAACGTTTGGAGAGGCTCACGGGGCTAGACCCATCGCAGACCACAAAGAAAAGCCTTTACTAAGCCTCAGAAAAGCTTGTCAAAAGACTTGACCCCCGAAGAGCTTTTACCCAAGCAAGGGCATTTCGGCAGTTGGTCGGTCAAGACCAGTTGGGGACTTTCCAAAAGCTCCTTTCAACCTCAGCTCCGCAACAAAGACCGATACAAAGAAGGGGACGGGGAGGAGGAGAGGAATATAGTAAATGGATTCATTCACAGATGAGCCCTTGCCTATACCAGAGAGACTTGTGAGATCGATAGAGATAACGAGGCCAGGGGAAGAGATCCATTATAAGAGAACGGGAATACGGAATGGACCAATACGCTCGTTTTGGACCGACAGATAGAGACAAAAGAGCAACTACAGTAGCGACAGATTCCTCCTCTCCCCTCTTCTGCTCCTTCGATGAACTCGGCTATTGCTGAAAGTTCACTTCAATAATACTGTAAAAGACTTTTCGATAAACTAGCATCTCGCATCTCGATTCACTAGCACAGCCCTTCTTCCGCCAAGCCTTTGATTCCTTGAGGAGACTGGCTAGGAAAGAAAGACTAGAGGGAAAGGTCCGTACCCATTAATTGGTCTTTGGAGACATAGATCCTTGTTCCCCCTATCGACTGATTCTAAGGTTCGGAAAAGGACGCTTTTGACATCCACTTTTGGAGTTCCGAGCAGGGACTTCTTGACTTTACTTGTTTAAAAAGAAAAGTGAATCATGTTTATTTTATTTTAAAGATTTTTTGAATCCCCTTTTGTTTGATAAGGCAATCGGACAGATATTTATTTTGATGAACAGACAGAAGGAGGAGATTTGCGGAAGAACTCTGCCTGAGAAGTTCGCCCGAGAAGCTTGAGCTTTAAAGCGGTATCGTACACGCTTATCTTTATTCTCGTAAACAAGAACCGGGAGAAGGTTCCAGCGGAAGGGTAAGCACTCGCTTTAGCTACAGTCGTAGCATAGCGCGTTAGAGATGCCCTGGAAGCTTTCCAAGTTAAGCCAAGACCACAGGTAGTTTAACAAAGGAGCAGGGGAGGCTACCCTTATGAACGAGAGTCGGGCTAATTCCAGTCTGGAGCTGAATCAATAATTATTCATGCTAAGACAACGGAGTGGATAAGCTTACCGCCACCTTAAACCAAAGGGTGCAAATAGCCAGAGCCAGGCTTAGTTGAAAAATCTCATGCCAAAGGTTACGCCTATCCATGGCCGGACCTCTCTTCTCGGCCAGCTTTCGTGCCTTCTCCGGCGTAGAAGCATCAGTTTGATCATCCAGTTCTGCACTTTTTGCTTTTCTTGCTTGGTCGTCTCCTTGAGATAGTTTGCTCTCGAGACTCCTCTCTTGTGTCGATTGTTCTGCTAGCTCCTCTTTGGACCGCCATCAGAAAGGAATCCGGTAAGTAAGCCTCCTGCTATCTATCACCACTTCCTACTAACAATACCAGATTAAACCAGTTCAATAAAAATTCCAGACTGCAAGAAAGCAAGATACGAAAACTAAAAAATAATAAGAATAAAAAGAGTTCACAGCTACGCAAATCAAGATCGAGAAAAGGAAGTTTTCAAATCATTGACTCAAACTCATTGTCGAATCTCATTCAGCGGAATATGGAGGTACTTATGGCAGAACGAGCCAATATGGTATTTAACAATACAGTGATAGATGGAACTGCCATTAAACGACTTATTAGCATATTAATAGATCACTTCGGAATGGCATATACATCACACATCCTGGATCAAGTAAAGACTCCGGGTTTCCAGCAAACAAAGGATAGGGAGATTAGGTCAGTCTGTCTCAATCTGCCCTCTTTTCATTTCAAGGGAAGGGCCAGGTATCAATTAGCGCCTATAAAGGATTTTAAATCTGTCTCTGGGATTGCATTACTATTGAATTTGACTAGTTCCTGCTTATAGGTTATTATAGGTCCTTGCTACTGGGGCTTCTTTCACGTGACTGACTACTAGCTAATTCCCAGCCTAGTTATTTGACTATAATAGAGTTCCATACTTCGTAGCAGTAATTGTCTTTGTTTAAAATAATTTAAAATCTGTATTAAGTCCCCCCTTAGTCAAATAGGGCGGTAAGGGATTGCCCTAAAAAAAGGGTTTACGACTATAACTGCAATTGCATTTGCTCTATAACTTGCTTTCTGGAACTGCAGGTATCCCGCCCAACGGCAACTGCTTTAGCTTTAGCAGCTACTTTCACTGCGTAACAAAGCTCTTTACCAATAGAAGCAGGATTGAGATTCAAATTGCTATCATACTCCGCTATTGGTATCTCCATCCCCCCTTCCCACTCTTGCTTTAAGTTTAAGTAAGGAAATAAGGAAAGAGATCGACAAAAGCTTCTTTCTGCTAATAGAAATTTATATATTTTCAATGTCCATTACTGAGTCTAATCGGCTTTATGCCCAGACGGGGCGCAAATAAACTTTTCCGATTCAAATGGAAGTAACCGAGCAGTCAATTCTTCTGTCAAAGACCAAACAACGAGATGAACACAAACAGAAAGAGGAACCCAAGGAAGGAGGTCCCATGCAGTCAATGCCAATGGGTGTGCTTAAGAGCTGGTGGCAACCGAATACCTTTCACACCTAACCCAGGCTTTTGCCAACAACCTTTCTTTCAAAATCCACTGGGTAAACCTAGCAAAAGTCCAGGAACAGAAAAACGCCCTAGAACCCTCTTAGAAAAGGGACTAGTGGATTGAAATCGGTTTGAAAAAGATCACTGACTTTACTGAATTTCTTTCACTGCCTGCAAGGGTGAACTAGCCTGGCCCGACATCGAGGGTGACAAAGGAACTCTCTACTGTACTCCCCAACCGCACCACCCGGGGAAACCAAGCGAAAGAAGACAAGACCGATAGGAAAGAAGATGAAGATGCTTAACTTAGAAGGCGAGTAGGGAACAGCTCGGCTAAGACGGAGATGCTTGACCAAGGCCAATGCTCGAAGAATCAATAGAAATATAAGGTTTTGTGGTAATTGCATATTCCGAAAGAGGATAATCATACGACCGGAACATACGCTGCCGGAGAAGCGGAAGATCGGTTGCCAAGAGCGCTTGATCTGCTGTTTTCTGCGCACGATCCGATGTTTTGACTTGACCAGCAGACAGAGCATCTAGTTAAGTAGCCGAAATTCTTTCCTCACAAGAAAGGTAAGCATCGGGGGGAAACTCACTAATATTCTTCCATTAGATAATAACGAAATCTTTAGCCGGATTACTCAACAATTAGGGAAGAAAGGGCACTAAGCTCAGGCGGGGGTTGCACTCTGAGAAAATTAGGGCCAGAGGGTGGGCTTTAGCGCGGTTTACTGAGACTCAAATTATACTCAAATCGAAAGAAGTTGGTTCCTGGACAAGGTCCTATCCTAGGCTTAGAGCTGAGCTAGACCCCTCTTCGGAATGATTTAGAGAGCTGCGAATCAGGCTTTCGGAGTGGTGGCAAGCAGGGCAAGAAGATAAAGTCCGACCCTAAGCAGATGCTTTTGACATCTTTCTCGCATCCGCTTTCAGGTTTGACATGACATTAGAGCTCTCGTCAGCTGTTCGGGATTAACCTTATTGACCTAATATTGCCCATTTATTTTGAAAGAAGAAGGCCTTTGAAAGGCAAGCAACTAGTGAAGATGCCGAGAATGCCCTCTTTGAAGGGAAAGAATAAGCTCTTGTCGCAATTGAATCATCAGCAGGGTTTGCATCATATATAAGATAAGAAGGGCTTACCGCGGTTGATGGTTTAATGAATACCGCTCCGTGGGCTTCAGCAAGTTAGGAAGCAAGAATGATTAACTAACCCTTAGGGAGTGAGTGCAAAACAAAAAGGCGGAGGAAGGTTATCGTCTGCTTAAAATAAGATCGAAAAAGCTATCTCCGAGTGAGGAAGTGAAGAAGAGAGCAGCACAGAATCGGTTGTGAAAGGACTAGCAATTGAATCAGGAAGCGGTCTTGGTGTGGTCTTACCAATGCTTTAGTTAGTATGAGTACTCCTATCCGCTGTTCAATTTACCTTGGGATCTTTTCCGCTTCCCTTGAATCAGCTGTTGAGGAAGGAAGTGACATCATATATAAAGAAAAGGAAGATCATGCCCTGAGAGAAAGGGAATCATCATAGGCTGTTCTAGTAAGCGCTGTAAGCCTAGCCGCTGCTGCTTGAGTTGCCGCTGCTGGGCGAATATCCTTTGCTATTGATGTAGCTGATCCGCTTAAAGCAGAGATTCTCTCAAAAAGCCATGATCGTAGACCAACCTGCACCCGAACCTTTCATACGATATTCTTTGAAGAGAGTCATTGCCTCTCCCGTTCACTCCACTTGAAGCAACCTTACTTAAGAGCTAAAAGGATAGTTAAGGCATTAGGCTTAGAGGTATGCAAGAAGCAGCTAACTCAAGAAGCTAGGAGTCAAGAAGGGCATCTTACAACCGAGTTAACCCTTTCGGATAATAGGTAGCAGCTCTTGCTCTCTCTTCCGCTCTTCGTCTAGAAGCACTATTCGATTAGGAGCTACATGACTCAGGGTTATACATCCAGAAAGTCCAACTGGTTGCAAGTAAATTGGCTGGAAGAGATATGCGTCTAATAAATAGGCGGCTGGAAATATGATAGCACTGGAGAAAATACTTTAAAAGGGACTGATACTGACATATTACCCCCTGGAAAGGGGACTTACACTGGCTTGCTTACCTGCTTGCCTTTGTGAGGGGGAAGCTTTATTCTGCGATTGGAAGCTATGGACAACTACTGATACCATTAGCATGAACTCTGAACTTCCCGTTGGGATATGACAGAGCTAATTCTATACTTTCTATACTTTATATTTCAATTTTTAAAGTTTTATTTTCTCGGGATTTTTCGCATCAATAGGAAGTGAACAAGTCTTGGAGCTGTTGTTCGTCCGTTTCCGGTTGGGAAGGTAGCAAGGTTCGTTGTCCTCTCACTCGATCGGAGAGGGAGGGCCAAAGACGGGGAACGGCTAGCAGCGAGAACACCAACAGCTTCAATATCGGGTGTAGGAGAAGAAGCCGATAGGGGGGAAGAGGAGGTAGCGTTGTCTCTACTATATAATGATAGATTGCTAGCAGTGAGAATAGAATATCCGATTTAGCTCGAGTGAAGGAACCGAGGCATTTTCCCGTCTTTCCTCAAAGGAGAGCTTTTTTGTCGATGCCTTTTCTAAAAAAAAAGCTGCTAACTGAGAATCCTTTTCCTGGACCCGGCAAAGCACCAACCTGTTTCGGCTCCAGCAGTCCGATCACAGTCAGTGGGACAAAGAGTGGAAGTCGGAGCAAAAAAAAGTATACCGGCTCTCATGAAAATGATAGAGTTGTGGAATCCTGTCCCAAAGGGAAGTACTTGTTCTCCCACAAAGGGGAGCTTTCGTGACCAGCAAATAAGTGAGCTGGGGCTTGAGTCTCAGGAAAGGCAATTTGTGCTCAACTGAAGAGGGCAGTTCGAAGAGGAAGGCGAAGCTTTTAGGCTCGTCAGAGGCGATCGGTAGTGAGGCTCGACCATAGGTAATAGGCTAAGTAATTAGGTGAGGCCGGTTCCACTAGTGAAGAGTCAAGCCTAAGGTTTTGCTGTTCCTGAGTGAGAGTGGCTTCTCTTTCTTCATCCCTTTCAGTACTCGGTGATGCGGCAATTGCCTCATCATCAGGTGGTGTTCTTCCAGGTGTAGGCGCTCGTCTTGTAGGCGGCAAGTCTCGAGCGATTGTAGCGCAGGCGTCAGGCGTTTAGGCTAAGTAAGTAGTACGGGTCTTTTATATATATTTATTATTCTGGGGTTTTTCGGAGTTCGTTTGATGTATCCGTTTCGGTTTATCAGTTTCTCTTTTTCTTATTCCCGTCGGAGGCGACCAGCAGGAGGTTATGGTGATGGCCTTAGAACGGACCGGACCCTGGGAGGTTCTTTCAATGGAAACTTAGTTGTCGCTACGATGCATCGAACTAATTACGTAAGCGTCAGTCAGATAAATGGAGGAAAGAACGCGCTGCCCCAAGCCCAACGAAGATAGACAGCTATGGTTACAAGCCCGTCCCCGAAAGGACGCCAAGTGGAACTCAATGGAAAGGTCCGGAAGCGCATTGTCAGGCTGGAGTCTTCTCGCAAGAGAGCTCCCTAAGTGATAGAGAGATCCGGCTCGGCTCCTGACGAGACCCGGAAGAGCGGGATTCGCGGTGGACGCACTGCGACCATTTATCTTTCTATTATAATATAAATTTAGGTCGTATCCTAGGCGGTCGGTACCACTTTATTGATATTAGAAGCGATCCTTTGGTCTTCCCCCGTACGTGCAAGGGTGGAGATCGTCAGTCTACCTTGATTGTAGGGATGGATATCTGACCTAAACGAAGATGTTCCTCCGCTGGTTCGTTCGAAAATACAAAGAAATGGATGGGGTATTCATCGGCTAAATTGGTTTTGAAGATAGATATGATATGGTAGTCTTTGGTAGTAGGTGCAATAAAAAAAGATCGGGTTGGAACAATTTTTGAAGTCTATCTCCAC
The DNA here is from genome assembly GCA_963580455.1 of Euonymus europaeus. Lineage (NCBI taxonomy): Eukaryota > Viridiplantae > Streptophyta > Magnoliopsida > Celastrales > Celastraceae > Euonymus > Euonymus europaeus. The sequence goes on along the minus strand of OY756973.1, from coordinate 354,236 downwards.
ATCGATCTTTGCCTCCCAAGGACAGTCAAGGCCCCATTTTCTTTCTTATAAGAAAGAGTAATAAGCAAGAGAGTTAAGAAGGAAGTTTATTGACAGGATGGAACTTACTCTAGAATCGGTCGAGTTTTTCGGTACTTGTACTCTAAATAAAATAATAATCTCTGGATTTCATCCATGTTAAGTTACAGATTTTTTAAAGGTTATTACAGAAAAGTGAGAAGAATTTATTGCTGACTCTCTCGAGTCAGGATGTAAATTTCTTATTTGTTTAGAATAAGGAAAGTCCCTTTCTTCTGAGTCAGAATGGTTGTTGAAAGCGGTGTGGTACCGAAAGCGATAGAAAAGCTCCGCCCAGAATAATAAGTGAGAGAAGGAGAGAGGGCGAGCTCCAATGGATTCCTGTGCGCCGATGCCAGCCTCGGTTGAAGGATCTTTCGGAGTATAGGTTTGAGGAAGCAAGACCAAATGCGCTTTCACCTCTAGTAGGGTCACAAGCAAGCCGGTAAGCGGATAGATTGGATGTGGATGGATACCTAGTCTGTCCCTTGGTCGCTAGAATTACCTATCGATTTCTATTAGATAGGATTCCCCCCTTCGTGGCACTAAGAGATTAATCTGCCTTTTGAGATAGCGGTTCAAGAAGAAAGCCAGCGGGAGATGTCAAAGCCAGTGCTCTTGCTGTTAAAGGTGATAGCCCGGAAAGAAAGAAATTTCTTTCGCTGTCTCCCGAAACTGAAGATGATTCTCTGTCGTATTCGGGCTTAGAGTAACTTCTCTCACACGAAAAGACGACATAAGGGATGTGTCGAGATGAGATCACTGCTCTCTTCTTTCTTTCTTTAGAAGAAGTTCTGTGCTTTTCTTCGATCCCCTAACCGAAAGCAGCAGGACAAGAGCCCATTCTCTTAAAGGGGATCAACGAGAGTTGCAGACCCTATCTTAGTCCTATGGGATGTGGGGAGCTTCGCTTTCATTTGGCAGCTAGCTAGCACTCTCCGCTTAGGGAAAGCGTCCGGGGACAGAGAGGTCAGGCGGGGATAGAGGGGCCAGGTCTCTTCCGCTAGTGATCTCAGCAAGAAAGCCTTTTATTGATGCCGCTGGTTGCTTCCAAGCAAGAAAAGGGCTGCGCGACAAGGCTATAGGTCATCGGCGATGTGACATGACAACTGGGGAGACAGGCAGCGAAAAAGTCCATAGCTAGTCGCTGCTCACCCCTTGCTTGTTCGATCGGGGAAAGAGTACCAAACAATCCGTACCATGCTTGGAACTCACGATTTACCCATGGGCACTCTTGCTTCCCTCTGACTGACGGGATAGTTTTAGTAGTTGAATGAATTCGGAGATTTCCCGATGCACCACTTCTATCACTACCGCCACTTCCTATTCCCCTAGGACAGTTACCAGATCAGCACAAGACGCATAACAGCCAACAACTACCGATGTGGATCGTTACTGAGAATCGTCAGATCTAGGAGGCAAACCACTGCCATAGCACCGACTACTCCCATCAATACTAGCGCTTAACGAGGCGTACCATAGCATAACTCCACCTCTTTCTCCTCGGCGAAGCGACACTCTTTTTCTGTGATGTGAAGAAGGGTGGCTAATACAGATTCTGCATTTCCATCCGAATCGGAATCGGAAGGAAGGGCAAATAAATTACGTCAGTAAAAGAAAGAAGCAAACTGACTTGACTGATGAACACCAACCGGTCTACCAGGAGCAAAGAGCTCACCTAATTTAGAGAATTCACTCCCTGGATGTAAGTCCAGTCAGTCAGTAGCAGTAGAATAGTCCGATTTCCTAGCGAAGGAAGCCCTCTCGGAAAGCCCCTCCCCATGGCCCTAAGCGCTCAAACCAACCCTTGTGATGTCACTGAAAAAAAGTCTTAGGGCAGTAGAACACAACAAATCCAACAACCAAATCGGCTAGGCTAAGTTTAAAAGTTGCGACTTTCGATACGCTTTCCTTTGGGTGTAAAAGAGCCTAGAATCCCTGTAGATAGAGATCCGCTTTCTTAGATGTTAGATGGCCCGGCGTACAGCCCTACATTGCTCAACTCACAACAAGACCTCTTACGAAAAAAAGAAAAGAATCGAGATGGTAAGGGTCGCTGAACACTAACAGGCTCTTGTCACAGAAAATAGGGGATGAGGATCCATGAATGAAATCCGGAGATCTTTCTGTAACTGATAGGCTTTCCACCCCACCCGGTTCCCGGATTCAGTTGTTACCGCCTGTACCTATTCATCCCTTATGAACCTTCATGGTTCATGTTCATTCTAATGAGACCAGACCCCCCGTTTGGCTTTCTCCACTACGAGCCAAGAAGAGCGAGAGCGGTCACTGCCTTTATAGGAGTAGGGGAGTGATTCAAGGCGTCTTGTCAGTTGAAGTGGAAATCCCGTCTCTCAGAGAGTTCTGATAGAGAGCGAGATCCATCCCTGAAGCAGAATGGATAAAGGAAAGATTCGAGCAGTGAAATTTCATCGAGGAATGGAGACTGAAGACCATGTGTCATGTGCAAAGCTATCCGCGCTGCATTGCAAGAGCATTCGCCAAGAAGGTCCGAGCCATCGAGCTGCAAGTAGGCGACCTTGTTCTAAAAGAAGTCCGAGTGAACCTCCCAGATCCAAAAGAAAAATTCAGATTGAACTGGGATGGGCCCTTCGTCGTGAAAAGGATTACACCTGGATATAGACTTCGACTGATCAACATGGATGGAGAAGAACTTCCTGAGCCCATCAACGCCGATCAAGCCAAGAAGTATTACACTTGAAGCTGACTCTGCCCCCTTACTCAACATAGGGCCGCGAGGCTTAAGAGCGTCTCTTCTCTAGTCTTTCTCTTGCTCGAGCTGCTCAAAAGTTATACACCGGCAGAGTCTTTCGCTCATCGACCTGCGCATCTCGTTAGCGGACCAAGTGAGCTTTTTGTCTCCGTTCCTTCACCGAATCTACCCCCTCGAGTCCTCCTGGTAGGATAGAGTAATAAGACTGTAAGCGCATCTGAGCGCCTGTGCCGGAAGTAAAAGACTTTAAATTCCTTTGAAGGAACTGTTCTAGTGTTGAAAGCCAAAGGATAAAGAGAAAATAGAGCTAGTTGTGAACCAGGAAAGTGATAATACAGTTCTAGGGAGTAGTGAATCGGCCATTCCCACAAGGAAGAAAGTAAGTAAGTAGCTCACCCTAGGCCGGTTTCGGTCCAATCCAATAATCTAAGTAGCGAACCAGAAGAAATTCCTGTAGTTGAATAGGCCTCGTTCGAGAAGTTCAATCCTTTCAATATGTTCTCTTTGCGCGAAGTAGGGGATTCCCGGATAGATACGATAGGCACGAAATGTAGAATAGCACGCCACGTTCTAAGCGCATTCTAAGCGCATAAAAGTGTTTTCTCCCTGTCATGGTGTTAGCTCAGGTAGAACTCTTTCTCTCGGTTCCTGTATTTATGTAGTGAAGGGTGTAAAAAGGATAGAATCCAGCCGGGGAAGTAAATCTTCAAGATTGCCCTCACCGCTTCAGTTCTCATAGAAGGAGAAGCTGTGAGCTAAGAAGAAGAAGGAAAGGTTCTATGTAATAAGAAGTTAGATTGATAGGAAGGGGAAATAAACTCTAGTCAAGATGAAGTTGGTAGGTCCGGAGGGCGGGAACCAAAAGAAGAAGGGGGATCGATAGCCTATTGAAACTGGAGCAAGGAAGGACCTATCTTCAAGTGACTAGCTCGCTTTGAAACTGGAATTCTATAAGCAAGACCTATCTTCAAGAGTTCAGACTAGCTCGAGTTCAGTTCAACCGGTCTAAGGCGCGATTATGATTTCGGTTACGACGTCCTTATTTAATTTCTTCTATAGAAAGATCTCCGTATTTGTATTTCTTCACCGCTGAAGCACCTGGAGTGAGGCAGTTAGTTTATTAACTGAGTTAGGAGTGAATGTGAGTGAAACTCCGCTGGAGTGAGGGGATTTATCGGAATCTCGTTCAGAGTGAGGAGTCAATGAAGGGGTTCTATTGATAGGTTTTTGCAATGGGCTTTCGTCTCAGGTAGTTCAGTCTCCGGTGAAGTAGGGTTAGATAAGTCTCAGGGTCCGAAGGAGATAGAGTTATGGCATTTCTAGGGTTCGAAGACGGTGGTACTATTGATTTCATCAATACCAAGCGGGACTTTCAACATGGGACATTCGAGAAGGAGCTGGACAGAGGAATTCGATCTTCAGCTAAAGGTAGTCGAGGGTAAGGAAAGCCGTATAGTGAGTCAAGCTCCATTTTAGTTCCCTTTCCCCTATATGTGCGATTAGATTACCTTTCTCATTTGCTTAGTCCCGCTCCGTCTGTCCTTTCTTCCGTCTCTATGTCTATTTCTCAATAGGCAGTGAATGAACAACTTCTTATATAAGGATTTCTCGTAAGCGAAGAAACTTCTTTTCTAACTGGGTGAAGGCACGATAGCTACTGAACTAATGGGTGAGGGTACGACACTACAAGGCAACGAAGTTAAGAAAAAGTGCTTCTGGTAGTCAAGGAGCAGCCAAAGGAAGGTACCCTCGGGAAAATCCATGTGAATAAGGAATGAGATCAGCAGGGTTAGGGAAGGGAGGAATGAAATCTTCTTCTTGAAAGCTGAAGGAAGTGTAAACTGTTCGAACGGCCGGTACTTAGCAACGGAAGTAGGAGGAGATCGAGCTAATCAGTCTATGTTGCTCCCGCTCAGGAAAGAAGACAGGGGCAAGTCGATGAAAGTAAGGTTTTTAACCGATTCAGGATCAACTTCGAATCCAATAGAAGGACTTCTAGGTTCAGACAAGGTTGCTCTGCTTCGCAACCAGTGTTTCAAGTGCCAATCCCAAGCTCTCCAACGGCAGCATTCCAAGCAACCCTAACCAGCAGCAAAGCGCTTCCTCGAAGGCAAAGTAAGCACCGTAGATAGATATAGTGTAAGCAAGCAAGGGGGCGAAGCGGTAAGCAAAGATCAATTGAGAATATAAGGATAGGTTGTAAGCTACGAATCACGAGTTATGGGTTGATGAAATTCCGTACCGTCACAGTTTAATATATGTCACCCTACGTCAAATAAAGAAAAACACTATGGTACTGACAGTGAGTACCTAGTAAACAAAAACTCCATGGTAAAAAAAGGCATCATCCGGGATTTCAGTCCCGGGTGGGACCTCGATGATGCTTGCTCGAGCACCACCTTTGGTTGAATGGAGGTGTTAGCTCCATTAGTGTGTAATGGCGTTGATACCTTCATTAATATAAAGGTGACAACTCGGTCTTCTTCCGCTCTCCTTTTTGTTAGAGGAGTTAAGAATAAGATTGGGACTACCAACCTCTATTCGGGAAGGGGGGAATGGAGCAGCGATTACCACTTCTATTGGGGTTACCGCTCCTTTCCCGGTAGTTGTTTCAATTCTTTGGTACGCAAGGCTTCTGCCCTTCCAGGATATTCGCACCGCTTGGGATCATTACGAAAATTTCTCTGATGTGAGAAAATTCAGCCGAACGACTATAAGCCCACATCACTAGTAATGTACCATGACTGGTGGCAGAGTTCTGACTCGCGCCTCAACTCTTTCCAAGCCTGCTATTTGCCTAATGGTCTTTTATTCAAGTTTGTTGCCGTGACGAGTTGCGCCAATTCCCCCGATGCTAAGAAAGATGGCGGCGTTTCTGAAGTATAAGTTCCTGAGGCAAACACGCAAATCTGCTGCTCGAGCGCTTCTCCCTGCTCCCGAGGGAAGTTTACTTGTTTGTTCCTGGTCGTAAGGAAAGCCGATGGCAGACCCCCTTTCCTCAGCCTATGCCAATGAATAGATTGCCACTGCGTCTGATTCGAGTGTCTCTGTCATCCGTTCCGCTGATGAGGCTGCCTAACTTCTGCTTTATTGATATGATATTAAACGTCGCTTAGAAGCGGTCGCAAGGTCTGTTTTGGACAAATCGTCCTATAAAAAGAGGAAAAAACCATATCCGCTGAGGGTGGTCAGGCACCTTCTAAAGGAACTATTACATAAGAAAGAAAGACATTGAATCGCAAAAAGTCTGTTTTCTGAGAAGGATTTGCTGCGATAGACATATTTAACCGGGTGTCGAACTCCTAAATCAAGAAAGGTAAGCATCGGTAAAGACATTACAGTTAGCTGTTCAGGACAAGTGGCATCAGTTCTTTGCCTTTTTTCAATTAGCCCGGTCTTTGATAAAGAATGAATGGGCAAGCAAGGAACTGATTTACCTCTAATCTAATAAAGAGTCTGACTAGCACCCGGAAATCGTAGTAAGCACTTTGCCGTGTAGTTTTGTACTAATAGACTTGCTTACCGTAACCTAGCCTATTGATGAAGAACTACTATTGCTAGCATAGCACCACCGCTTTCAACCTGAGGGTCTTCATCTAGATCAATTCCTTTTTCATAAGCTAATAATAAAACATCGAGAAAAAGAAAATGTCTTATTCATATAAGAAAGAAGGACTTGACTTCATCACCTTGTTACGACTTCATTCCAGTCACTAGTGAACCTCTAAGAACTATCTCAAATCTAGCCTTCAATAGATGTATGTCTTGTTGGATTGGCTTGCCTGCCAGTTCTCTTTTTCTCGACCCGGAAGAAAGCATCTATTCATTTATGGCGCAGCTAGTACCCAAAATAGACTGATCTTTCACTTTCTATCAAATCCAATCTATTTTCTTTCCAATTCAAGCCTAAAGAACTTCTAGAAGGGACAGGACCACTATGACTTGTGGGTCTTCGCTAACTTCCACGAGCCGCAGCCGGAAGACGAGGCCATGTCACCTACAGAAGAGGAGAAGGACTTCGAAAAGAGACTCCTGCAAATCCTGGATGGAGATCAGTGTCGCCTTGAGTCAAAGCACGCCTTTGCACCCACCTTTCAATTCAAACTAACCTCGGGGAGCTAAAGGAGGAGCGAGTTATAGCCACTTTCATGGATGTATTCAACGCCGTCTCTCCAGGAACATTGTACTCGATATGAAAAGTATGCCTCGTGCCATTCCTCAACAAGAAAATCTAAGAGGACGTCCTCCCAACTATTCCCATTATCGGAAATTTCGGAGCTTGGAAAGGCGGGGGCACAAGAAGACACCCCACCTTGGGAACGCGACCAACTCCTTATCACAAGCGAAGGAGAGATTGGGGTCATGCCAAAAAGTGAAAGAAGAAGGAACGCCCCGCCACCATTAAAGCTGGTAACTGAGACTTCGGAAGGTGCTCGGACTTGGACAGCCTCCTGACCATTCTGAGTGGCAGTATATTCACTGCGGCTCCATTGTCCACCAAGACTGACGACACCGGCTTTCCATCGATGTGAGCTCTGATGTATAGAGGCCTCAGATGCTTGGTCATTTATTTATTCTGGTGGCTTCTCAAAAGTAACTCTACTGGCTCTGGTCTCTGGAAGAGACTCCGTCTGACCTTTAGAACTTTCTCCCATTACTGACTGTTCTTTAGTGGTATAAAGAACAGTGCCAACAATGCGCTTATGAGTAGCTCTCGCATGCCCCAAAAAGGGAGGAGGAACTGCATCTATCCCACAGGCTTAAAGGTAGCTCAAGAAAGACCCATATTTAAAGTAAGCTCACCTGGAGCATATGCTCTCAGCTGGATCGACAGCCAAAGCAAGTAAAACTTCTAGATATTATCCGGAGACGAAGACTGGTCAACTCGCTTGGTGAAGATAAAACAAAGGCAACCACATAGAGGAAAACTACCTACTCGTCATGATTTGGCAAAGACTTAGTATCTATAGTAAATTGATAGTTAGATTAGTATCCTCTTGGTTAATCCCGGTCCCTAGGTTCTCCCACTCGCTGGAACTAGTGCTGCAACTCAGACTTCAACTTCAATTTGAAAGATAGCAGAAAGCGAATGAAAAAGACTAGCTACAAGAGATTCTCTTTTCCTAGCCCTTAACTTAACTAGTAATATAACTAGGCGCTTTAAGGGCGTGGTGAAGCTGGTATTGAATTCGCCGTTGAAGGAAGAAGCGATGTTGGTGGTCAGGCCGGAGTGCTATCGCTAGCCCATCCCTGCTTTGCAGCATCAATGCCCGCTTTCTTGTCCTGAAGTGATTGTGATTGATTCATTTCCATTTTGTTAGCTTAATTCTTCTTGCCAAAGAGGAGATCTGATCGGGGATTCCTCAAAATTCAATCTCTCTGATACAGCTAAGTGATGCAAAAGATCTCTGAGGAGGCCAACTGATAAGGCAGTTGAGAAGAATCACATAAGTAGATGAAATTCTTCTTTGTTATAATATCTTTAGTAAAGAAGCATTCCCCAGGCTCGCCTAGGTCAGCGACTCTCGGGTGTGAAAAGGAACTCCATATGGGGCTGTGAACCCAAGCAGTTGGGCGAGTTCCCGCTCTGGTTCTTCCTTCATAGCAGTTCAACCGATGTAGTAGTTCCCACTTTTGAGTCAACTTTGAGTGGTTCCCGCTCTTCATGGCTACTCACACAGACAGTAGTTGAGTCGACGCAATTGACTGAGTTAAGGCCGGGGTCTGACAGGGAGATTCCATGTGAAAGGAAAGCACTATAAATCTAAAGTAGCTTCCTAAGAAGCAGGGATAGCCCATAGTGGGCCGAAGTAGCTATCTAGTAGTAGTAGTTCACCAGCCAAGCCAGCCCTTCCTTGTAAAGTGTTGCTAAGCTAGCTGGCTTTCATCTTTCTTTTAGCTAGCTCCATGGCGAGCACAGAGAATCGGCCGTTGCAACCAACCTTTTCGTTAGAATTATAATGTCTTTCCTCGTTCTAGCCTATCCGTTGGCTTGGTAGCAGTCTTTAGCCCTTTCTTTCCTTCTAATGTGTAAGAAGGAAAGAAAGGGCAGGCCATCTCTTTCCTTGGGAGGACGAGCTAGTACAGCTAGATAAGAGGGTAGCATTTGAGTTCCCCTCCTTTCATGTCGGCTATGTGATTGCCCTTGTATAACCTTTTCTTTCTCTTTCCCTTGTAGTGGAAGATGGAAGACTATTCAGATTCTTAAGGCATTTAAGAATTAAGATCAGTCCCCACAGTTAAGAGGGATAGTCGTCATCTCTGTTCCTTGATCTTCAAAGGGAAAGGGTAAGGGTGTGATTGTTGATCCTGTCAGTATTAAGACAAGTGTGTCTGCTGCTAGTAAAGGTCTTTTTCCTGCTACAAAGACTGCCGCTTCTTCTGCTAATGCTTCTGTGGCTGGCATGAGTAACCCTGAGCCTGTTAAGGCTTCCAAGTCCATATCTAGGCCTGTTACTAATCCTGTTAGGAAACCTGGTAGGCAAGATGTTACCAATGGTATTAGTGTTAAAAATGGAGAGAAAAGTCTCGATGCGTTCTGATGATCCTAACGGATGTAGCTTCCATCCTGGGATCTCTGTCATCCCTCCAAAAGCCCCAGATCCTGTAGTTGTTGATTCCGAAAAAAATCCTATTGCCATGGCCCTTGCTAATCTGGTGGTTGATGATGCGGATGATAATGGATCCAGCTTTGGAGCAAGGTATGATCTCTGTTGAGAGTTCTTCTGTTCAGAATGGAACAAGTGGTATGGTAGTCTAGCCTCTTCTAATACTGGAGAGGCTATGGTTACTGGATGTTAGGGTTTATTGCTTTTAGGGACAAATTCCATTTTACCGTGATTCTCGATTGAAATCGGTATATGAGGAAAGAATGCCTGGCAAAGTATGACATAAAGAAGAAGGTTCTGAAAGAAAGCGTATCAACGACAATAGCATGAAATACATAACCCTATATATGTCATTATTATGTATAGTAGGCCAAGACAAGAATAAAACGTAGTAAACGAGTCCTAATTCCCTTATCCGTTTCCGACACGAATTCTCTATCTCTTTCTTCGCAGTGAAACAAGAAAACCCCTCTTCTGCCTGCCTTGGAGTGAATGAATGAGCCCCAGGTCCCTTATACCCGGGGGGGATTAGCACCCTTCCAGGCCTCTTATACCACTTTTGGACAGCAAACAAGTAACAACAGACAGCCGACTACAGATAAAGAACTCAAGCTCCCCTCTCCTCGGTTACTCTGAACTACCAAGCAAATCTCGAAATGCTTATGTACCGGCACCATCAAGAGCTTATCAATCACCGTCTTGTCCAACATCCCTTCCAGGTCGGTAGCGGCACTAGTCTTTTCTTTATTCAACCGATCCGATGAAAGCACAGTTGATCCAGCAACAAATAACAGAAAAAGTAAGTCTTCCGTGAGTCAAAAGTTCTATAGGGAAACCGAAACGCCTTAGCCTTATAAAGAAAGGCGTCGGGTGGTATCGTATAAAAGCTAGTAGTGAGACCTCTATTCTGCCTCCCTATCCTATCTAGTAAGATCTGAAATGCGATTAGTTACCAGGCACTCTTACTAAATAGAGATAGGGAACGGAGAGGTGTCTGTCAGCTCCCGATGCTAGATCACTCAACGATGAGTCATCGATCCTGCTGCTAGAAAGAAAGAAAGAAAATAGATGAAGTTTTTGTTTGGCATTAGCAGCGGAAACATCGCATTGGGCTGTTAGTCCTTATGCCCCTTAACATTACAGTAAGGAAATGAAGCTACATACTATTGGAAAGAGATGGCTAGATCTAATTTGTTTTAATGCATTCTAGTGATCTTCGACCACCCTAAAGACAGCAGGAAGATGTAACAGGTGGAGGATAGTACGAAAGAGGATAGTCCTAACCTAACCTCCTAATACATCCTATTTCCCGATGTCGGTAAAGCGGTTGTAAGATGCACTTCTTGCTGGGATTCTTGATTCAAAGATAGTTCAAGAAAAGAAGCTCGAGATAGGAAAGCATCAAACAAAGGAAGAGAAGAAAAGAGTTGGCTTTTTTGGCCCAACAAAAGCCTTAGGACAAAAAGAAGGGGAAAGAGAGATCGGGAGAATCAGAGTGGGCCGGTCTCGTACTTTAAGAGGTTATACGACAAGAGGGGGTTATACAAGAAGGAAGAGAAAATGATTGACCAAGGCCCCCCTTTCGACGATGGAATTTGTCCAAGGGCAAGACTAGAACTAAAGTAAAAACTTTTGATTTGAACCCCCCCCCAATTGAAAGCTTCAGCAGGGCTTAGGCTTACTAATAGGCTCTAAAGTAAAGTTACTCTCGTTGTAGTATAGACTTTGGGAGTGGATTCTCCATCATTTCCTGAAGAATCTCAGGATTAAAAACCACTCCCCCTTTAGGACTGATTTACTTTCACGTTATGATCCAGCTCTCTGTCCTTAGTTCGTTCCTACTCCTCTTTTTCTATGTTGGGGGCTTATGCCGGGGACACCTACTAAAGCCAATACTCTACTTCTTGTGTGCCGATTCATACTAGCTATTCCTGCTTGTGTGACTCTTCCTGTTGTTCTGGTTCATCATCCCTATTCCTGCGAGCTGGCTTGCTTGCGAGTGCTTATTCTAACTTCCTACTAGCTAGTTGAGCTACTAAAAAGAGTTACAAAAGACGGGTTGTTGTGTACCTATTCCTTCTGGCTTTCCTGCTGGATATCCTATTATACCGATTGCTTCTTTCTTTTCCTGTTGCCTGCCTTTCCTATTGCTTTCGATTGCGTGCTTTCCTTCGTTTGTGTCTTACCAGAGTTTTTAGTTACCAGCGACGAGAGGGGAAGATACCCATATGGTCTAAGAATGAATCCCTAGAAAGGAGGTTACACACCTAGAGGGATCAGAGAGAGGGAGACTATATGAAAAGACCAAGGAACTCAATGATAGATCAATCGCAGGGGGAGCTCGGTAAGATGTCGATAGGGGAATGGAAGCTCGCTAGGGAGAAGAGATGGGACGAGCAGAAAGGATGGAAGCCAACAGGCTCCAATAAAACCGGGGCACCGGAAAGAATACTAATGCCAATCAATCGAGCGGGAAAGAACAATTGCTATCACCTAACGTAAGCCTAACGGCTACGAGAAAGGCATGGGAAGATAAACTCCTCAAAGAGCCCCCGCTCGCACAACTTCGTGTTGTGAGTTAAGGAGAGTGGTATAGTCCGCTCTGCTCGTTATTAATTGGTATTTAGTTACATATGCTATATACTAATTAGTATGAGTTGGGTTAATAATAAGTTTATTTCTAAAGTAAAGTCAAAGTAAAAATAAATAAAGATGAAAATGATTCTAGGAAGCAAAATGCCCCCCCGAGTGTGGTGCCCCTCATTGCCCGGTTAAGACCCATAAACCTGTAAATCAACCCCTAAGAACTACCCTAACGGTTGTTTCTTATGCCTCTATTTCCTCGGAGAGTTAACTAAAAAAGAAACTAATAACTCCTAAACCTGGTAAGAAAGACGTAATAAAGAACCCTTAGGCCTCTTATTATGCCTTTCTTTCCTCGAAGAGTTACTTCTTAAATACGTTACTGGCAAAGCCTACCCTAACAAATGAATACCTAAGATATAAGATAAAGAATGAACAAGAACCAGCCCTTAGGAGCTTCCTTGCCCTTTCCTTTCTATCTGGCTCCGAGATAAAAGACTGAACTTACAGCCAATCCTCTCCTCCGGGCTTTTTATCCTTCTAGTGTGTTCGTGTCTTACTTGTACTGCTTTTCAGTGATGGCAATTATAAAGGGTATTTTTTCCCTTGCTTTAGATACTCCTGCTGTTTGCCCATTTTCATTCAATTGCTTGCCTTAGAACCTCTAGAACCGGTTATAAAAAGCTATATCCCTAGTTTTTTTTTTCTTGTGTTACCGGAGATTGGATAGCTGGGAACTGTAACTGACTGCAATCGAAGCACTTAGCACCACTCCCTTCCACAGACGCAGAGATTGCATTCCTCTTCTTGAATTTAAGCCGAAAAGAACTGCCTTCAACTTGCTCACAGGATGGATCTTGAACCTGCTATCAAAATGCCTGAAAGAGGGCTTGCTTGCCGGAACTGTTATACCGGAAATAGCTGGTACAGATAATAAAGGGGGATGCTTGCCCATTGGATCAATAATCCTTGCTGGGTCCTCCTGCTTGAAATACGTATGTTTTTGCCTTTTGGTCTATATTTCATCGAAGTTCTTTATTCTCCCTCTATAAATCTAAGTTAGTTACTTGCTTTGCCTTCAAAAGAGGATATGGTTACACTGCTTATTACCCTGCTCTATCCCACCGCTTGCTTGAAATAAAATCTATACTAGCCCCTGTAAAAAAAGGGGACTAGACTGGCTTTCAAGGCACTCCCAGCTATAAGGGCTGGAACATAACTCCCGGAAGCAAAGGAAAGAAAACCTCTTCCGTCAGGTCAGTCCCTCGCTCACTCACTGGGGTCAAAATGCTTGATCACTGGATTTCTCAGAGGCTTACACAAAGGCGGTGTAAGGGATCTAAAAGGGGTCAATAAAGTGGTAACACGCCTAGGCGAATAAAGAGTCTATTGCTATAGCACAGGAAAATAAAGTCTATATATAGTTAGTTGAGTAGGAAGGGCTCTCAAGCCAGTAAGTAAATTCATCCATCACTTAAACTCCCAAGCCATATGAACAAGCTAACCAGGACCCTGAAGCTAAGATCAGAACTAGGTGGACACAAATTCCATGTGCTGAGTGTTGTAGGTTCAAACCCTATGAGCATCGAAATAAGTAGGCGCCATCTCCAAGTTCACCAGCCACGTCGGAAGAAGACTAAGAGCAGGATGGAACTCCCTCCTTTCCGAAGAGGGAATGCCACATTAGACTTGCCTGAAGACGAGTAAAGCCGAGAGCTAGAATGAATTAGGAAGGACCCTCGCGTATTCTCTTTTCAAAGTTAATAGGCTAGAGCCGCTTTCATGCTTTGAACTAAAGGCTAAGGGAGTCGCGCTTACGAATGGCGGTAAGTAAGAGAATCTGGTAGGCCTACACCTATTGTGTATCAGGGAACCGATGTTGTTACCCGAATCTGGTATGAATGGTTCAGAGCTCACAGCGGGTGCCAGAGCAGCTAGGCGCAGTTAATTACGTTAAGAAAGGAGGTTATGATCCAAGTCGAATAGAGACAAGCTAGAATCTTAGAAGTTCGACTCAAAAGGCGGGATTAACCAAGTCCAATGCCAACAGGTGTCTCCTCTTAGTACGAGAATTTCAGGCACTCTCCTTTCTTTACGAGAAGGGATTCTTAGTACCTATCAACTGCTGGCGATGAAAGCTCAGATGTAGTCGATAAGCAATAGGTTATTTCAGAGCTCCTGCTCTTACAGGATGTTCTAATGCTACAGCAGAACTGAAAGTAGAAGTGACAGAGAGGAGAGAGCTACCGCTTAAGCAAAAACAAGCAGAGATAATGCAACACTTGGACTCAAGCCCGTGGTTAAAGAAAAGCAACCTTTCTCTTATAATATAAGATACCACCAAATGAAAGAAAAGAAAGGGGTGACTTTGTCTTTCTTCTTTCAGTGACCATCGTTGTCTCAGCTTTCAGAGAGTATTGTTATACTTTATCCCCTATTCTTAGAAAGATCTCTTATTAAGGATTTGAGGTTAGAAAGATTCAGAAAAGAATTGAGGAAGGAAGATACTCCCCGTCGCCACTTGTCGCTTTCTACGACACCTTTGATGATAATAATAATAAATTCTTCAATATAAATCTCAATGGTGCGCCAAGTTAACTTATAAAGCTATAGAAGAAGACAAAGTTGTGTACATGGCGCTCGCTAATCTTTTAAACCTTTATTTATGTAATAACAATTTAATTGAAAATTCCATTCTTTCTAAAGGAAATTCTTATTATGAAAAAGTGAGATCTAGAGGTAAGATCTTAAAGCTTTTTAAGTTGGATCTATCATATAGCATTTATACAATCCAAAAAGAGAGTCTTATGTTGAAATTCTCAAAGTTTGTTGAGGATAAAGGTATTCTTTCTTTAGTCGATAAATTCCTTTCCGTTCAAATCTTGTTGAATTCAGGTGGAAGAGACTTTACAGCCATGTTAGGATTGAGTATCCCGCCCATGGAAATTCTCACAAATGTTCTTTTCAATTTGAAACTAATTGACTTAGATGAGCGCTTTCCGCGTACCTTTACAGGGTATGAGTATACTAGACTTCTTAATGAAGTCATTATCTCATCAAAGGTAGGAGATACGCTCTTCGAAGAGCATCTATTCTTTGATCTACTCAAAGATTTATTAAATGAACTCTCTTTGAGATGTGTAATGCAACATTATCCACTGAAGGAAAGGAGAAAGAACCGAACAATGCTAAGAAAGACCTATTGTATACGGATCAACGAAAGGAACCTAGAACAGGCTATCTAGGAACTAATAAGCTAACCAGGCTGTACTTTCTCATTCGGGGAAGGGGGGAACAGGGAAAGGAGACCCTGACGGAATTGAACTCTAAATAAGGCCGGCTCTGCCTTCGCCACGGGGCGTGCCTCTGCTTGCTTAGATGCTGCTTGTGCCTCCGTAGATGGAACCTCTCATCAGGATCCTAAACTACTAGCACTGGATTTTTGACCTGTCGGTAGTAGGGTTCGAGATGGGGATTTAGTTATATATGATGCTTATCCAGGTATCCAGTCCCACCAGCATATGAGCTAGTAGCTATTGAGGCTGCATCTGCTCGTCAGCCTATAATAGATCCAGGGCCCGTGGCATCCCCTCCTGAGAGCCTATCCCTGTCCCAATTTGATATCCTGCCAAATGCATAGCTACCACGTCAGAGGCAGCAGTCAAAGTGGCAGCATCTTGCCCAGTTCCATATCCCAAAGATCGAAAGTCAGATAGAGATCCTCCACTCTTGCACGAACTTTGAGGAGACCAACCCCTGACCGGAGTAAAAGAAAAGGGAGAGTAACCCGTGCACACATATGGTTCTGGGGCTAAGACTAACCAAATAAGTACCGGTCCTCTATATCCCTGAACAAGAGGTACCAATTAACCTAACCCTAATGACATATATAACATATAGTCCTTGATCTTGGATCTTATAGACTAAAACGAAGCATAATCCAAGATCTCAAGGAGACAGTGCGGATACGTCCGGCACCCCCCTCTTTACCTAGTCAATAAATGGGCTTGCACCGGATAGGATGAATAGGATCTTATTCCTTACTCACCCGGAAGACACTGTCATATAGAGGAGAGAATTCGCAATATGGATTGTGGCTAATCACATATCCGAACTCTCGAACTGAATGGGACCTCGTCCCTATCACATTGCTATTTTTATCATTACGGCCTGGGATAGCGAGGCATGGGTTGCGCCATGACCGGGAGGGAGGGATCAAATGATAAGGGTTCGGAAGGGCCCAACGGATAGCCGGACTAGCAATCGAATTAGCCACTCGATTACAGGGAATAATAAAGAATCACAGCATATTCTCAAGCTTATAGGACTCTTTCACCGATTGGAGAAAGAGAGCTACTAGAGTTCACAGAAGGAATAGGGGTTGTGGATGAGGTTGCCTCTTGCTAACGAAGCCTGTCCTAATTGTATTTGGTATGGGGTTTGCTCCCAACGGCAGACATAGCTCGAAGAGGAATCTCTTTGACTATAGGGCCAGACTTCTAATTGCATATATTAGTATGAGGTTCTTAAGTCGCGGTCAGTCAACCATCTCTCGAAACGGGAACAACCGATGCCTCAAAGAGGCAGGCTCAGTTCCATTAACTTGCGGCCCGTAAGAGAGTTGGGGAAGAAGTGAGCTATAACTGAGCTATTAGTTCCGAGTTCAGATTGAGAGACTCGGGACAAGAGGAGAGAGCAAGAAGGCGGTTATGGAAAGTGAAAGTCGAAGCTTGAAGCAGGGTCGTTGAAAGAGTTCTACGTTGCTAAAGTCAGTGGTTAATCCCTAAGGGCGAATCCCAGAAGTGGCGAACTAGAATGATTGGGACAAAGTCGAAGGTTGAAAGAAGGAAAGATTTATCCGAATGCACCACTGTTGCGTCAACTCTTTGGGCCATGAACCGGCTGATGGAACAGACAGAAGCAGCAGGAGATGCCGATGCCAATGTGATTACGGTTGCCTTTACAAATGAATATGAGCAAGCACTCTAGTTATCGAATTCTCTCATTTGTAAAGGGGCAAGGCCTTAAACACCTTCCGATCGGGGTTTTCGTCTTATCGTCTTCTGTCTTCTATGAGTTCCTGTAGTTATGAGTTCTGGAAGCTAGGGCAGCTAAGGCTAAGTTGAAAGAAAAGCTAAACCGAGGAGTGAGAGTCTGCTAACCGTAATGCCATGCCCCAGAGTTCAATGAGTTAATAGTTAGGAGTTCCTGCTGCTAGGGCAAGGGCAGTTCCACCTAGGCTTAGAGGCGAGTTATGTAAGAATCTCAGTTCAAATCTTCTAAGAATCTAAGTTTCTTTGAAGTTGGAAAGGTCTTTTTTATTCTTATAAAAGACAAAGACTGAACGCACCTTGAAAAGAGAAAGAATTGATGAATTAACTGAAAAGAGAAAGAGTTTTCATTTTTAAGAGAAAAAACAGCCTTAGAAACGGTTTATACTGATCCCGATTCGGATGTGGATTTTTATGCCTCAGTGTCCGCGTCTTTATTAGTTGGATATGCCGGTTCAGAAGAAACGGGATTGGTTCGGAAGAAACAAGATATGTTAGTTCGGCGGATGCGGATGCTGGTTCGGATTGAGAGAGATAAACTGCAGCCCTGGGCTCAGCTTTAGCTGATTATTACAATTGCTTCATCTGCTCCTCTTGATTCTGGTTGGGAATATACCCTACTAGGCTAGGAGAAAGGTAGACTTTATCTACGTCTTTCCCATTCGGTCTAGTAGTTCAGTAAAATAAAGAATCCGTCAATCTAAAGAAAGAAGTCGGGTCAAGCGATTGACCAAACACTTTACCGAATGGACGACGAATGGGAAAAGACTTCAATAAGGTAGCCCCCCCTCAATGATGGACGCGAGAAAGGTGCTAGGCTAGAAGCATCCGTACTGGAACGGATAGGCTGATGGATGGAAGGCCACTGAGCACCCTATCTAAGGAAGTTAGTTTCACGAGTCCAGCTCGTAGTGACCCTGACACTGCGTTAGCGGACGTTGGTGATTCCGCGAAAGACAATTATAGGCCAGCGCACGCAATGCTGCTGCTGCGAAATCGTGACTACCTTCCCTCTCCTTAGTCCGATCTTGACACTGATCTCGGAAGCTTGTTCTGATCTTCGTACTCGCTCCGAAGTTTAGCAATTAAGTTTCGTTTTTGTAGGTGCCTTGCTAAGGGTGAGCAATGCGCAAAGATAGCGCTCTTTAAGCACTAGGTAAGCCTAGTCTACTAAAGTAAAGGAAGGACTTCCCAGACCAGTCTGAAAGTTGCTTCATTGGTTGCTTTTCTAGATTAGTACTCACATGGCTAGGCAACCGGCTCAGCGCACCTTGTACCGATGCGATTTGGACACAGCATCTCGTTCGTCCCAGCGGAGCTCACACTTCTTCAGTGCTAATTCCTGGCCTGAATACTGAATACAAGTGAATTGGTACTTCATTTCATAGGAGCGCAACACAAAAGAAATACGCAGCCGTCCCTTCCAGAGTCTCTTACTCTCTTTAGGTTTCTGACCTTGCCCAAAGGAAGGTGTTTTTTTTGTGTGATAGTTGCATTGCTCGTAGAGTTTATAGATGTCTTGGCATGGACCTATTAAGAGATGCCTGGTTTATCTCCACTCCACAACTTGTGACCCATAATTTAGCTATCAAGCCGGGTTATCGGCCAGTTCGTCAAGCTAAACGAAAGTTCACTTTGGAGCTAGAAAGAAAAATATGTGCGGAAGTGCAGAAGCTGCGGAATGCCAAATTTTTCAAGCCTATTCTTCATCCTGAGCGGCTCGCCAATGTTGTCCCTGTAAAGAAAAATAATGGACAGATCCGAGTTTGTGTGGACTTCAGGGACCTGAATAAAGCTTGTCCGAAAGAGGAATTCCCGCTTCCTAATATGGACATGCTCATCGATAGGCAGGCTATCAGATGTTTTCCTTTATGGACGGCTACAGCGATTATAATCACATCTTCATGGCACCTGCGGATGTACCAAACAAAGACTTCATTCTATACTCAAAGTGGAACATCTTTATGTTACAATGTTATGCCGTTTGGTCTTAAGAATGCTGGGGCGACATATCAACGAGCAATGAAAACCATTTTTCATGATATGTTCCATGAACTGATTGAAGATTATGTCGATGATATTGTTGTCAAATCCAAGACAAGAATAGATCACGTTGAGGTACTCAGGAAGGTGCTCGAACGATGCCGTAAGTTTTCATTACGGATGAATCCGTTGAAGTGCGCGGCTTACGAAAAGGTATCCGCTGGGAAATCCCTTGGGTTTGTTGTACACCATCGAGGCATAAGCATTGATCAGACGAAGATTCAAGCAATACTGGAAATGCCCTGTCCTTCAACGGTCCGACAATTGAAGAGCTATTTGGGAAGACTCTCGTATATAACTAAGTTTAGCCCTTGTCCTGTAGCGAACCAAGTCCGCCCTCCTTTGATTTAGGGGACCCCATGGAGTTGCTTTCTTTGTTCACTGGAATAAGCAGACGCACTCTGGGATCGAGAAGTTAGTTGGCTTCCCCTTGCATTGCCAGGCTAGAAGTCTGGTCTTTCCCCAATCCTGTATGGAAGGAATTCCCCCGGGGGTTCAAGATTGGGTTAACCTTCCTCCCAAAAGGGGTCAGTTTGTCCACGTCACTAAGTGGGATCCCTTTAGTTTGATTCCAACTCCACAAGTGCTTTTGCTTTGGCGTCTGGCCTCTCCGATTAGAAGGTTTACTATAAGGCGAGGAGTAAGGTAGGTAGATCATTCGGGTGGAGGTACTACCAAGACATGGCTGAAGCATGGGCATTGATGCAGGAGCAAGCAGCATCCGGGTGAAACCAGAGTGGCCAGTTGTTAGTCGCCTCCACTATCGAGTAAGGTTTGGTTGGGACCGAGCCGTGGAGAAGTGGGCACAAATCCCGCCTCAAGAGACTTCCTATGACCGACAACAGATCAAAAGTTGAGACAAGTCGTGTGCCCAAAACGAGATCAAAGATGTGACCCTCATAGTCTTTTCAGGATCAAGTTGACAAAAAAGATCGGGAACAAAATAAAGCCCCAAATCCGGACTCTTCCCTCTCAGCCTCTTATTCGGAATCTTTCTCGTCCGGAGGAGTGGACGAGCGAGACTCATATCCAGCGCCAGGATAGAAAGAAGGCTCCTCATCAAGATCACCAATCAAGCGTTTAAACGTCAAGCTACTCTACGTCTCGTGTGCAATGAGAGGAGGGTCCGCAGGAGAAGAAAGGAGTCGTCAATCAATGCAAGGCAAGGCAGCCTACGGTTTCATCGGGAATCAGGGAGCTCAAGGTTTACGCGCAGAACATCCCTGGAAGGGACCAAGACTGTCTACCAAAAAGCCGAAGGTCGTCTTCGGTTTGATCATAGGAATCAGTGGGCTATCGGCCTAGGCGCAAGGCATCCGTTTCCAAGGTCGGGTTCAGTTCATGCATAATTCGGACAGTGGGGTTTGAAATGCTTGTGACCGAGAAGCATATAGTATGGGGAATGCATCGAGTAGTCCTTTAGGGGAACCAGACGAGCACAGTCCACCCGTGCGCCCGTAAAGAGTCATGTCATCGGGGCTTGGTAAACGAATCGGCTCAATAAGGGAGATAGACTAAAATCGAGTTACGAGACCTCTCAGCTTGCTTCTCAAGTTCTTTCTAACTAGTGTCATGGTGAAAGCAGAATCGGGTGAATAGTCTATAGCAACCTTCATTCCTATAACCTCCTGCCGTTGAAGACACGGTCCAGTAGCCTCTGTCGATACTATAGTAAGAAGAATCCCCATACCAACAAGCAAGGGTCCGAAGGAGTTGCGCGTTAGCGCATCCGCCTGGTCACTTCACTCGCTTGCTTGAGTACTTGCTACTACTTGAGTTAGAGACAGGAAAGGAATGACTGCAGGAGCGTAAGCCACTTGCCTTGCATACCTTGCATAAAAGCCTATTTATTCCCGTTCTTGCCTTTCTTTGGGAATCTCTGGTTGCCGGTCTGCTTCACATGGATCCCCGGTTGGAGAAGTATGTAATGGAATGATCGGGCAAGGCGGTCTCTCTCGTCGCCTTGACGGCTGTTTGCGCCTTTCTGACCGAAATGGAAGAGCAGGTCTCGTGCCTGGGAGATTTGTCCAAATCTTCATTCGAAAAGGCGAGAACCCCTAACGAATAGAGCCGGTAGAGACCTAGCTGCGACAACAAGCAGCAAAACAATTTCATTGCCTCCCATTTTCATTTAGTGGCCTGCGTAACTGCAATGGCCCTTTCGCCGCTCGATGAAGTGTTCAGCTCGAAGGCTAAGATATAGGCACAACTGAGCTCCCATGCTTAGGCGAGAATTGGAGCTTCTTCTACGTGTGGTAGACTTTCCCCCGACTCCCCACATCCTTATAAAAATAGCCTCTATAAAGAAGTTATAAAAAACTTCCTCGGGGCAGATCAAGAAATTGGCTCAGTCGTGACTCAAGTAGATAAATCGAGGACTGGCCGATGGTGAAGATCTTCACTTCCTATGCCCTGAAACCAACCCGAAGTAGGAAACAATAGCAACCTGTCTAGCGTGAGTCCTGTACCAACCAACTAGTCTAGCTTGATTACAGTACATACGAGATTCTTGGTGGACCGGAAGATAGCAATCCGTCTCTCTTGTGTGCCTTATCTCTTTTAAAAAAGAAGTAGGGGGGATAAGACGTCGGTTAAGCCGGCAACTCCTCATAGTCGAAGTTCCCATCCCCTTTCGGTTTACGAGAGATTCGGAGCTTACTTGAACAGGGGAAAGAGAGGGAGTACACAAGAGAGGAGCCCATTGAGGGGAGGTGCACAAATGACTTTTCTTTTTTTTTACAATTAAGAAGTAGCATCTTTCTCAAAGGGAGGAGACGCGGGAGCTGTTTCTGGAAATCCTGTCATTTCAGTTTCAGTCTTCCGGGTCTTGGTTGAATATGAGGAAGCTGAGGCAACCAATAGTTTCAGTTCAAATTCCAATAGAAGAAGTAAATCCCATTGTTGGAAGTAAATGAGTTACCACCCTAAAGTAAAATTATGAATTACATGAATGAAAGGGTGTAGGAGGGAATGACTTTCATGGTCTGTACTAAGTAACTATGCAAGGGCTTTGAATCCCCTTTTGTTTGAGAAGGCAGGTCTGAGCTTGGACGTTCACTAGGTCCTTACGGTGTTAGGGAGTGCAGTATGGGTATTCCTAGACCATCAGACGCAAAGCCGCAGCGAATGCATGAGAGATGGGAGTTCCACGAGTGGAGTAGAGATAACTTATGAAATCTGCTCTCTTTCTTCATTTAGAGTGACTCTATTGTTCCTTCATTATCATTAACAATAGATTAGAATCCGGTCGGGAGACGTTTCAATAGACTTTGCACTTCGTCTATACTATAGGAAGGGGTCGGCATTCTTTGGGACTTCATCCCCAGGGGAGGTGCTATAATCTACCCTTCTTTGGATCTCGAGTGTTCGCTCGCCCTGGGTCTCTGTAATAGTGCATATTTTTCTCCTGTCAATTTCAGTCTTCGAATAGAATAGAAGAAATGAAAGGGATAGTCTCAGTCTTAGTGGAAAGATCAGATCGCTCGTACTAGTCGTGATTAGGATTTTGCCCTTCCTATGCCCATTGCCTCCCTTGTTCCGGATCATCATCAGAGAGTCATCATGCGACTTCCGGGCTAGCATTCAGTCAGAGCTCTCACTTAGCTTTCGAACCTGGAAATTGGAATACGAATCCAAAAGAAATGGAAATAGCATAGGACAGTCATTCTCAGTGAAAGAGGCGCAAGCCAATAAAGAAGGTGCTGATTCAGCCGATGGGTCTTCAGTACATGTATGTGGTCGACGGCCTCTATGTTATGACAGAAATTAACTTGTTCCAGTGAGTGGTTTGGCGCATCTTCCTTCCGCCCAAACTCATCTTTTCTTCCTTTTTCGAGCCCTTTTATAGCTACTTTTCCCCTATAGAAGACTAGAATACCTGTTGTTCTTTCCAACCTTGCTTGACCAGTTGGCTAAGCCCCATTCAACTTCCTTAGTGCCTCTGTCCAACTTCCCTAACAAAGACAAAGCATGTCTCTAACAGCGGCCCTAGACATCAAATCACTCACAAGACCAGACCTATTGAACTGAACATGGCATCAACCTCTTCTTCTCCACTCCCAGGCCACGAGAGAGACAAACCAGGGTAGAATTGGGGACCTATACCTATCAATGCTTACTCGAGCATTCTAATCCCTTCCTATGGGAACGTCGCGCAGTAGCTCGGTGCCATAATGAAAGAAATAAAGTAAGGAGTTGGGAAAGAAAAAGCTGCTTGACTCGCCGCTGGTGCTATTACAGAATCGGTTGTTAACGTAACCGCTGATGGAGGAATTACAGCTCTCTCATCTATCTAAGTAAGAGAAAGAGGAAGGCTGGTTTTTGGGGTCGAGTCGAGGTCGGTCCATATTTGATCTTTATGGGTCGATGACTAATGAGTTTACATGCCCCCCAGTCGAGTAGTCCAGCCAACCCTTGCTTGCGTTCAAGCTCTTTTAGCCGTAAGAAGACAACGATATCACTGCGGAAAGAAAAAGTAAAGTTTTTGAACTTCGTCGGGTTTTACCACTCCAGCGGAGGCATCGTTCACGTACTGATTCATAGCGCTTCCCCCGTAGCCTTCTCCTATGGGTCACCCTGGTATTCCGGTTAAGTAAGTCGAAAACGCGTTCTCGATGGAGCAACTTGCTCATTTCATCGATTTCCCGGCTAAACGAAAGAAAAAGAACCTCCTAACCTACAGAAGAGTCCAGTCTATACAAAAATTATATAATTATATATATATATAATTAAAATTAAAAACGTCTTTCTGATTATGGAGCAGAATCAGTTGCGGGTTCATCTGTTGAAACTACTGGTGCTCGCCCAGATGCTACCCCCAAAGGAAATGGAGTCTATTTTTTCTTATTATAGTGAATTCTTTTCAATATCTTTCCCCGTTTGAGGTCTTATATACACCCACCACCTACGACCATTTGCTTGATTGCCATCAGGAGTTATTGCCCACCTATCTATTGTACTCTGTCTTCCTATATCAATCCACCTTTGATCATTAGTCCATTCTGGGTTCCATTTTGCTTTTCTTGCCGCTCGTTGCTTTCGTCTTCCTCTCATCCGGCCCCAGTAGTTAGACCTACTAAAGAAATTCTTTAGAAAACTAAATAAGGCTACACTCCTTACTACTCAAGTTATCAGTTTAGGCCCACATGTATTGTATATAGAGAATAGAAAGTGATCCTTGAGTGCTATCGATACCTTAAACAAAGATAGACTAGATTCAGAGAAAGAAGAATTGTAAGAGGCTTACTTAATAGCATATAGGAACAGAGGACAAAGCAAATTCTAAGACCCCTCTTCCAATCCAACTTGATAGAAAGGGTTTAGGTTCATGATATCCTTGGAAGGCTGATTCGATCAAGGGATAAAGCGGTGACAGGGCCTTGTGGAAGGGCAAAAGCCGGGGATGACTGTCAGAGGGATATGCATCTCCTCGTTTGCCGTTCTATGCGCTAATGAAAGGGGCAGTCAATTCCCTTTATTCAAAAGGATAGGTTGAACTAGTGGAGGTAGAAGCCGTGGAGACCTTAGCGCATTTGCTCAAGATCTTATTGCTGAATTGCAGCCTAGCACCCACCACATAAGAGAAAGTTCCCCACAAGATCCAATCTTAGCTCCTTTATTGCTTAGTTCGCCGGTAACATCTCTTAATGGTACTGCTTGGAGTTTTACCAAGAGGGGTTCCCGTAAGGGCTATGGGGTCTATCTAGTGATTCGTGGGGCATTAGCCCTTCCCACTACCTCTTCTCTATTATTCTATTCTAGAGAAAAAAAGTGTTCTCTTTCTTAGATCCCTTCGTCTCAATTCGATAACGAAGTAACCCCATATGAAGCAAGAAGCCGGAAGAAGCCCTTGATTGCAGACTCCTCTCCCTTTGGTCGAGCTCGGAGCTCCTCTCCCTTTGGTCGAGCTCGGAGCTCCTCTCCCTTTAGTTGAGCCCTATGGTCGAATGAGGGGAACATCAATGCGTGTTGAAGAGCATGTTGTAGCACCCCAGCCATTCCCGCTGACTATAAGACAGGGCCTTTACTTCATCTGAGCTCGGGTTTTCCTTGTCCTTGTTCTAACAAAATGGGTCAGCTTAGTCCCTAGGGAAATCCTCCGGTTGAGCGCTATAGCCTTCAACCTCGTGCTCTAAGGGTCTTTCTGCTAGAAGGGATGTCAAGACTTTGAAACAAGCTAAGCTATTAGAGGGACATACGTGGAAGATCAATCCTGGGCTTAGATGAAAGAAAGCTTCCTTTTTTTTTTAGTATTTGTAGTTGGCTGATATAGATCAAGAGAGTTGGATCCATTGATAACCGTAGGGAGAGAGATAAAGTGTAAGTTAACCTTCTTCCATCCTAAAATCCGGATGTATTGAGCCTGATCAACGAACGAGTGAGAGAGGCTTGGTCAATAAGAGGAGAGAAATTTATCAGCACGAGACTAGCTATGAAGAGAAAGGGAAGAAGATCTCTAAAGGGGAGAATCCATGAAGCACGGGGCTGGATCTACCTATCTCTCCTTCTAGAACATCAGAGAGGCGTTCTCGTAAATTAGAGCTACTAAGGCACCCGCATGATCAAACCGCATTAGGCGCTATCCTCAAACCGATCAAGATGCCCTGAATCCAAGGAGGAAGGCCAAGAAAAAGGCTGTATGAGCCTATTCCCCCCTTCGTTGATCGCTTCTATGGGGCTGATTCGTCAAGCTGGGCCCTCCGGGAATCCTTCTATCCTTATACAGCAAAGAGAGCAAAAGGAAGAAAGCAAAGACTCACTTGGCACAGCCATTCCCTGTCTTTCTGCCTTTGAGCGGGAGCTACCGCCATTGCTTGCTGATGAAAGCATGTTGAGCGCGCCCTTTCTTCTTTTATGTTATGGCATACAGGGGACCTTGAAAGAGGTTGAGAAAGAAGGTCCCATCCAATAGAGTTTCGTTGATGGCCGATTGGTGCCCGCTGCTGGGACTCTGATAAAGAAGTCAGATCAAGTAGGAGCCCATCCTTTTTTTCTTACTTTAGCCAGGAATATTAGTAAGGAAGGAAGCGTAGAGAGAGCTATAGAGCTATTAGGATTAGGACGAGATGCTATTAAGCTTGTTCTAAAAGGGTGTTTACTGGTCCTCAATCAGTGCCCTTGAAAGATAGGGCTCGTGTGTGATCCAAGAATCAAGCCTCAAGAAGGCCACAAGGGCTGTTGCGATAAGGGGGACTCGGGAGTGTCAGGCTTGTGCTCTAATAGAAAGAGACGAACTCCACTAACGGGGCTCATCAAGGCCAAAGGAGTCTATTTGAATCCCTAAATGTGAGGGCTTGGACTCCATTCTTTAGTAATAGTAATAGGGATTAGACCAATTGCAACTACATCATCGAATAATGGACTTGCGGAAAGAGAGATCACTTCCTAAGACGGAAGCAAGGGCCATTAAACCCACCCGTCAAGACAAAAGAATGAAAAGGAAGGACGAAGGCCCAGCAGAGATGATTCCATTCCCTGATATGAGTGCTTCTATACATGCCCCGATCTCTAACTCATACTGGATCCAGTCGCATCCTATTGGGATTAATGGAATATAGCCCAATCTCATTTGATCTTACTCCCCAGTTTTCCAACGGAGTTGGTGTGCCCTTCTTTAGAGTTAGGGGCGGCAAGGAAGGTTGATCATCTCGCCTTAAGTTACAGTTCATTCAATGGAATTTCTTGTAATGGTGAACGGGAGCATTCAACCCTCTTGAGAGAAGAATGGTGATACAAAGAAGTTAGCTTTCTTTCACGCAAATCATATGGAAAGCAAGAACTTGTAGAAAGAAAGACCGACTCAAACTCCATTGGCTTATCGAAAGCAGAATTAACTAAACCGGGATTATATGATGTAGGATCAAAAGAAGGCACGTCAGGAGCGCCTGTTGCCAGAAGAGACCCTGCTCGCTTGGGATTGCCATTGCTAATACGAGTTGCTCTTCGCAGTCCTTTCCTTGTGTTCTGCTTGCTTTAGTCCAACCTCTTGTTTAAGCTCCGTCATGGCTCGTTCCCAAACCCGTAGAACGCGTATGAAAAAAAAAGGCAAGCTCCGAAATAGGCTTTCTCGCTGCCGGTTCAAGTTTATATAATTGTAGTCAAAAGGCGAGCATACAATTAAATATCGCTCCTAAGACTACGTTCGCAGGTTCCTCTTTCGAGTGTGGTTGGCTCTTCCAGGTGCTTTTTAGGGCTAAGGTCTTGGTTCTAAAAGAGCTCGACCGAAAGGGGATAGGGTTGGTGGTATACTAACCTATGTAGGTTTGGGGTATCACCGGCCAAGGATCCCTACACCTTCGATTTCGCCATCCGACTTTCTGCATGCTTAAAGCCCGAAGTTACGTATGAATAGTAAAAGGAAACTTATCTATCTATCTCGGAGATGCTCAATCAATGAGACCGACTCTTTCGAATTCCTTCTTTCATAGAGGGCAGAAGGAGCAGCTTAACTAATCCCCGAAGTGCCTTAAGGCGGGCCTTACAAGAAAGTAAGCTGTTCAAAG
This sequence comes from Euonymus europaeus, assembly GCA_963580455.1. Lineage (NCBI taxonomy): Eukaryota > Viridiplantae > Streptophyta > Magnoliopsida > Celastrales > Celastraceae > Euonymus > Euonymus europaeus. Next base: position 326,659 of record OY756973.1, on the reverse strand, counting down.
CATCGATAAAATGCCATACATAAGGTTCGACCGGAAGTCCCCCTATGACGAGCAGGCCGACCCTACATAGAAGGTTTCTTAGAAGCAGAATGAAAAGGTGCCCTTCAGAACTACCTTGGAAAGCGCAGTCGTGAACCAATCTTTCTTTCGGGAAGGCAGTTCGTGAGGAAAGATCCTTAGCATGATTGAATCTCGAGAGCATTCAACTCCTTTCTTCTTTGCCCAAAAAGTTTCAAAGATTTAGAGGGCTTCCTTATTGGATCAAGGCTTTTCCTCCGGGAGCGACAACCAGACCCCAATTTCTTCTATTACCAAATTGGGGCTTACACAAGCAATAAACATAAAGTTTGACTGCTTACTGAAAGCGGAAGGTCCTTCCACCGACGGATGTGGGGACTATCTAGCTGCATTTACCATCTCAATGCTGCGCCAGTGAGGGAATGTATAAGAAAAGAGCTTTGTCATCGTTGCCCACTTCTGCCATCTTTCCGCAATACATCACCAGTGGAGTCCTGGAAAAGTGATTCCGCTATACTTCTCGAATTCTGGCACTTCTACTACCACAAAGGGATGCAATTCGAACGTGCTTTTCGGGTTTAATGAAAATGAATAAGGAACCCGGGCTACCTTCCTTATAGGAAATAGGAAAAGGCTTGACTAAGGGTTTCCGAATGTTCCTTTATTGAATGTTCTTCTTTGAATCTTACTTTAGCTACCTTCCTTTGCTAGCAATCCTTATAAGTTCTTTCTCTAAGGGGACCCGCGGCACTTCGTATATGTATGATTGAATGCCGACAGCATTACGTTCAGAGTCGCGAATAGGAAGAAGATCAGAGCCTAGCCTGGCCACTCCACTTAAGGTCACCCGGATTGGCAGAGAAGAGCTGAATAACTTCTTTTTCTCACATCTCGATCTCTCTCAATGGAAGCTATCTTGCTCAGTTTAGGGGGGGGGATGCACTCATTGCGGCTCTCCGACCTTAACTTAAAAGAAGGTAGCAAAAGCAGAATCCGAATCGGCTAGCTCGTGCTATCAAGATATCGTTACTCCGAGCTACGAGCTGCTGCAAGCGCTCTTGCGCGAGTACAGTATCACGAGCGCGCTACCGCGTAGCTTTAGTACACTAACGAGAGAGGAAGTACGAGCAGAAAGAAGTAGTCACTCTTCGAGTTTTCTAAAGATATAGCGTCTAAAGATAGAAAGAGAGAGATAGTCAGTCTCTTTCAAAGCAAAGAAGGAAGGACCAACGAGGATGAAGGAGGAGCAGGAGAAGCTAGCTTTAATAGAAGTAGGGGAAGAAAAAAAATAATTTTATGATGAGCATCTATTTGAGTCGATCATTTCCAAGATCTAATTCCAGTTTTTTCTTATGTAGTGGAAACGCCTTACAATCTGAAGTTTTACGCTTAAGGGAAGAAATTTTCTTGGTGGATGCAGGACTTGGGACTCCCAGAATTTGTATGCAAGATGAGCCTACAGGAGTGCCAATCAACCGAGCCACCAGGTTTGAGAATAAGGTGGGATCCACAGATCTAGTGGCCGGTGAATCACTGATCAAAGAGCATATTTTGGAGAGATTCTTCATCGATCTAGTGGCCGGTGAATCACTGATCAAAGAGCGAGCAGCCGCTAGGTTTAATGATTTGGTGGGATCCACAGATCTAGTGGCCGGTGAACCGCTTCTTCTTCTTCCACGAAGATTCAGACAAAACCGAGCTTGGATGGAACTGAACAAGATTTGGCGAACGAATACAAAGGTCAAAGGCTTTATTATTGAGAAAGTAAAAGGAGGTTATTCAGTAGCCATCGCTGGTTTCATTACTTTTATTCCATTCCGTCCTTTCAAAAAAAGGAAAAGGATATCGAATGATCGATTCACCATTGAGAGCATTAACCCAAAAAGGAGGAATATTGTGGTGTTCTAACAGCGGCAGATCAAAGAAGAACTTGATGAGCGAAATCTGCTGACGAAAAAAAAAAGAGCACTTTTTTCAATTCCGAAGCCTAGCGTCTCCTGATAACACTCTATCACCTTAATCCATTCTTTTGTTGAGGGTCTTGCACTTTTTCCGGCCTTCTATTTACATAGCGAAGAAAGGCAAAGGCTCTTGCTCGAATGCGTGACTTCGGCGCGCCTATCGCCCCGGCCGGCACTCTAAAATTCATGTTGGGTTGAGCAAGAATACTGCGACTAGGGAGACGAAGAAAAGAATTAAAGCCGTAGTCTCAATAAAAAGAATTTAACACCAACCAACGAGTGGCGTATTTTTATGGAGTCTCGCAGAAGAAGAGCCTGAATAGGGGCGCTAGCGCGCTACAACTAGCAGCCCCTTTCTTATTATTAGTAAGATAGGGAAAAGCCCTATATATTAGATTAGTCAAGCGCTAACGTCTGCTTTCTTTAGTTTGCTAAATCTATTGCGAGATACAAAACCGTTTTTCTTTTCGAAGTGACAATTTAGGGCCAGAGCTTAGTGGAATTTCGAATGGAAGAGACAGAGCTTAGGGACGGAAATACGATTGGAGAGGCAAAAAGTGAAGCCCCCTTACTATAGATAGGGCGGGAAGGCTAGTGGCGGATTCCGGCTATCCTTACGAAAGTTCCCGGGTGTATTATATTAGGGAGGTCCTCCGCACTAGGACAGTATTCTAAGTTCGAGAGAGGTTCTTTATACTGGACTGGCCCGTCATCGGTTAAGTCTCATCGGGAAGCGGTAGGAGCAGATCGGCCTATGACGGGTAAAAAGGCTTATAGCTTATTTGAAACTAGAAGCTTGAGATCGTTCACGTTCTGAAACAGATTTATCCACCGGCAATGAAATTATTAGCCGGAGGTGAAGGTAAAGGAATGGACCTAAGATACGACCAGGCTATAAAATAGGCTGACCCGGGTGTCGAGACCAGAGGTGAGGCAAGACTTTTCAAGTAGATTAGTTGAGTGACCGGAGACCAGTAACAAGATAGAGAGAAGACAACTAGTGACAGTTACAAGTGCTCTTGGCCGTACCCACTCTTCTTTTTTTTTTTTTATTGTGTCTGACCAGAAGATCTTTCTTTCGAGACCGCCCATTCTTATTCATCATACGACACGAGAAAGACAAAACGAATAGATCAAGTAGAGTGAAAAGCATAATCTAACCTAGATGGGAATCCGAAGACAAAAGTTTGAATCTAAATCCGTTGAAGACAAAGAATACTGCGTGGAAGCCATTGGATTATCAAGATGTAGATGCGGAACGGGATGAGTATAAGAATTAATTACAAGGGGCGTAGACGTACGACTAGACTAAGCTTTAGAAATTGATACAAAGTGCTTCTGCTTCTGAATTGAAGGCTCTGACAAGAGTTCGTGAATAGCCGAGGTAAACAGATAAGAAAGAAACATTCTAGGCAACCGGCCCCAACTGACAGGGGTATTGGTCTTCTTTTCCAATCTTTGGTAAAGGTAGGGCAATTTATACCTTTTTTACCAAGCCCCGTCGGCGGAACCAGTACGCTCTTCTGATGACTCAAGGGCATAAAAAACCCTTGAATACCATAGAGCGCCCACGGTTGTAAGATGCACAAATAGCTCTTCATCCATATGGATAAAAAAAAGCGAGTCATTCCCGGGGAGAATGAGTCTTTTAAACCTGGGATCCGACCACTATTTGGTACACTGGACCATGTTGGTTTCCAAGAGATACCCTGAGAAACAGGTACCTCCCGGATAGATGGTACATATCGGAGAAAGAATTCTCTTGCGCAACGGAAGACGCATCTAACCGTTGAACTAAGATTTGAACCCATCGCCGTGATCGGCTGGGTGAGCTTTTCACTCACACGCGCGGCCAGCCCTTGATCCATACCCCGATCCTGATACAGCAGACGCATAGTCTGCGAAACCTGCACCACTACCTAGCCGGCCGGCTACGACTCGGCATCCAGTCCAGCATTTCGAGCTGGAGAAGTGAATAAAACAGTACGAGTAGGAGCGATCTAAGAGATTCATTACCTGTAGAGACTAGGGTCAGTATTGGAAACGGTTCGTTATAGTCGTAAGAAATATTTGCTGGTCTCTGAGGCCCCACTTATTGATTAGGGCGAGTCTTTAATTACATTATCTACTTCTTTTTTGGCTTGTTCATATGCTTTTCGCTTGAATCTTTCGCTTGAAAGGGGACATACGGGATATCGAAGAACAACCTTTTCTAATCTATCATCTCGATCTGGATTTAAGTTACGGTTTTGTCAATAGAGAAAGGTTGAAAAAGAAACGGATCCCTTTTTTTTTCAAATAAAGTTTATGATAAAAATGGAAAGTGCTGTGCAATTAATAAAGGTCGGGGGATCCCACCTGTGGGTTTATTAAGCATAGTTTTCATTAATTTATACTTAGATGAGATGGACCGAATGGTATCTGTCTGTGGTACTCCCGCGGGACTGGAAAGACTTTCGGTACCAGGTCATAATCGTCATTTCTGAGCAATCAGTCAAAAAGGTAACAAAGCCCATTCCAGATGAAAGAATCAAAGAAATTACGTAAAAATGAGTGGCATGTTATGTTGAAGGCTATCACAAATGAGTTGAGTCTCAAAGTTCTGGTGAAGCCTATCTCGAGAGGAAAAGAGGAAAGGAGTCTCATATACGTGTGTCTAATCAATCCTTCATTTTAGGTATTTCCGATGAAGGTAAAATCTTATGGATGACAGGATTAGTTATTTTCTGCTTTGACCCCCATATCTTTTCTTTTTATTCATACTAAGGGTAAAAATCCCACGTTGTTGGGGAGAAAATATCGTCTCTCCAATTTTTTTCTTCTTTTTCAGTCAACAAGCGGAATCCAAATATTTTGATCTCGGCCCCTATTGATTTAGTACATAAAATTTTTTCCATTCTTTTTGTCCTTGGCCGCATTAGCAAAACATTCTTATCTGACTCTGGATCCAGACCTTCGAACCCTGGAACGATGGGACGACTAACTTCACTCCATCTTCCCACCTATTCTGTCGGTCAAGTGGTTATAATGACCCAATCCTGGAATGAATTAGATGCATAAAGTGGTATCGAAGAAGAAATTCCATCAGCTGACAACCCATCCTTTCTATCTCGATCTCTGAGCCCGAGGCCAACCAGACGAAAGGGACCGATAAAGTAGCAGCATTGCAATAAAAATAGCGGTTAAAGGGAGTTCCCTCCTCTCGCGCTTAAAGCTCAGCTCTAGCTTTGTTTCTCACATTCTACTAATTGAATAAAATCTCTTTCTTTACTTTCGTTTCCAGCTTCGGATAGAAAAAAAGAAAGAGCGGAAGGGGGAGGAAAAAGCTATAAAGGATAGGGGGCAAGGCAGGCTTCGGGCAACTAGGTGGTCAGGAACCAGAGCCAGCAGCAGCCCCTATTGCGTAAGGGCTATTAAGCACCGCTAGAAGCATAACCAGATCCTTTTTCGAGGTCAGAGACAACAGCTATAGTATATTCTGTTGAATAAGCAGTTGAGCTAGTCGATTCATATCCTTATCGGGAACCACCACCACCAGCAGTAGTAGATCCCACAGAGCCGGTTTAAGCATCACTAGAAGAAGCAGTGGATTCGCTTGATTAATTTGATCCGGAGTTTCTTAATATTGTGGGCATCCAGGTTATGAAATTTCTAGGCCTATTGGTATAGGACCGGCAACACCTCTTACGCACAATGAGTACTTGCCCTAACAATTGGCAGATTAGTGTCACCAACAACAAGGCAAACTTCAGGTGGTCGTAAATCAGATAAAGATTGAGGAGTTCTACACTGATGAATGGCGGGAACGCCCTATTAAGGAGATGGAGCGGATGCAAAGTGTTGAGAAGGCTAGCCCCAGTCAAAAGAGTTGGCTTTGCTGAATGGCCACTCGATGTTTACAGACCTCTGGGTCTGCTTATCGTCTCAAACTTCAAATGCTTCACATGGAGAGATTCTTCCGAGAGCTCGTAAAGTTTAAAAATCCCATTGTCAATGCCTAGGGATGTGCTAGGCCTAGACTAAACCAAACCGTGAGACGCCTTCTAATCTAATAGGCGCAAGGAAGCAATTTATGTTGACTGCTTGAACTGCTGTTGTGCAGTTAGCCGATATCGCGACCACTAGATGAAGGTGAAGATCATGATGGTTTACCTGTAACTTCATTCTTTAGATGTGAAGGTATATAAGATTGCAGTTTCCGGGCCTCCAGCGAGGTTCCAGAGATGATCAGCAGAACGAAGAAGATTCCTGAAGAATCCGAGTACTCGATCGATCCAGTACACCGTCCCTATGGAGACAAGAGGTGCGCGTCTCGCGTGCACGTCCAGCGACGTGAGGATGTAACACAGTGGAAAGTAGAAAGAAGCAAGGGAAGGAACTTGCTCTAAAGTTAGTGAGTGCACTACTAGTCGTAGGGCACGAACGGTATAATAAGTGTTGCTGCTGCCATCCGAATAGATCCTTTTAGCTTAAAGAAGAGAAAGATCTTAGTTAACCCAAAGGAGAGGTAAGAAAGCACTCTTCCAGGCAGTAGAAGTAGGAGTAGGACGAATCGCTTGTGAAAGAATAAGTTGTTAGAAAGAATACGCTGTTAGGACCGGAAATCGTAGTAAGGACTGTTCCGGGTAAAAGTCTTAAACCGTTCACTCTCGTTTCATCCGCTGGTATTGAGTCCGATGTTCTGTTAGAGCTATTGAGTGCCATTACTACCCAACTCTATCAATGAAGGGCTTTCCTTAAGGGATTTTCCTTAGTTGCGAAGAAGTGAAGTAAGGAGTGAAACAACTCAATTGCTAAATGGAGGAGTCGACTAGCTCGAACATAGGAAATTGCCTTATTTAAATGAAATTAAAAGATGGGGCTTTACCGGGTGAGTAATAATAAAGAAAGTCAAGTAAAGTAGCACATCACGGAACAAGACAAGAAGAAGAGGTGATCTTAGAGAACGAGGGCGAGAATTTGTTGCTGTTAGCTCGAGTTCAGTGAGCCTAGGGGAGGTTCACTCAGATGTTCTTCCTATTGGAAGGCGACTCCTCATGGCATGGTTGAAGCTCGAATTTAAATTATTGGTTTAGGAGCTCAGGCCTTCTTTCTCTGCTGTGGTAGCGCCTTGCTGCTTGAAAGCTTGAACCTAGCTTGTGTAGCCTATGCTAAGCAAGCCTACACTGGTCTTGGAATCGGCATTACCGCAGCTAGAGCTGGGACCGACCAAGAATTACCATAGTTGAAGAAGTTGCCTTTGGTGGTAGCCTACTTTATTTAACTAAATTAGAAGATCCCCGGTTTCAAGAAGGGCTTTTCTATGATAAGTCTTTCGGAATAGAAAGAAGTAGGCTGTGATGCCAGATAGTGAAGCCCTATGGAGTAAGGGGGGGCTCCGGCTTAGACATTAGGCATGAGAATCGGCCAATACATTCAATCACATCTGTTGATTGCGGTGCGCCATACACCAAGCTTGTTTCAGAGCGGATGTCAGGAGTGGAAAGGAAGAGTTGTACCGAGGACTTAGTCAAGCAGTTACGGTAGCAGTCCTCTTTGTAATCTTACAAGACAGCTTTCGAAGCAAGCGCGCCAAGCTAAGAACAATTCAATACCCGTCTACTTTTTCATCTACTTTTTTAAAAAAGGAAGATTTCAGCTACCTTCGGAAAACAAGGTCAAACGGCTTTCGCGACCTTTGAGCTCTCCTGTCGACTCATAGAAATGCAAACCAATCTGTTTTGTTCCACTTTGAAGCATGACCGGCACCAGTGCTGTTGCAACGGCCATCAACGGCAACAAGTGGCGTCATCGGATGAAGACTTCTGCTTTAGGTGATTCGGGTGCAGATGCGTCTTTCTCTTTTGATTCTTAGTCTTTGACTTCCTTCATATGAAGCGGATTCCCCGGTGTCTGCGTATGCGTCTGTCGATACGTCTTCGGATTCGGCATCTGAAAGAGTTGAAGTTGAACAGGCGCACTCACTGAAGGAAGCCTTCCGACCCGGAAGAGGCCTATTCCGCTGGTTCGGATTGGGAAAGAGCGGCCGTAGACTCTGGTTCTTAGGTAGGATGCCTACCTATGCTATGTATGATTCATCGGATTCTTCTTATGCGTCTTCAGTGGGTGATTCAACTTATTCGGCGTCTGAAAGAATGTACTCGAATGCTTACTTATCTATTCCCATCCACCACCCTTATCGGTCGGGATTTGAGAAACTACTCAGTCAGCCACCCCTCTATGGGTTTATAGACCTTACAACCAGGAAAGAAAGTTCCTGCTACTGGAAAACAACTCCCTCCGCCCTTGTTCGGGTTCTATACCCGACAAGACCCCTTGCCGTCGGACTTGCCTTTTCTTTTAGTCATCTACTACTTTTTTATATTTTATTTATATTTTAAAGAATCTTATTCTTCAGGCTTCAAAATTCACCGCCCTCCCTTGAATATAAATGGACGTCTTTTCTTTTTGAGTGGTGGCATCTTCCTCATTTGAAAGAGTTGATTCATTTTGTCTCAGCGAATGAAAAAGCATATTTAGATGCGGGGCGGAGGACTACTTGGCTTTAGCAGCGTATGATTTGGCCTCTACGGATGCAGAGAAATCGGAATCACGAAAGGAATGAAAGGGAGCTAGACATGTATGGAAGGGTGGGTTAAAGACTTATAGGAAGGAAACTGGTCCCAGAGACAGATAGGAGAATGACCAGTTCGCTAAGTGTGAAATAAGAGGCTATGAAGCGTAGCATTATTCCAGGTCAGCTTTTCTATTCTTCTTTTTCCCCCGGTGGGCTCGCCTCAATTCAGGTATAGGGTACCTTTCGGACCTAACACCACAAACCATCTTTCTTTCTTTTATGATATGATATGCTTTGGCCGAGATGTCCGAGAGGTGCCAGGGGGTTTTGTCTTGTCTTCTCTCATAGTCCATTCTTGAAAGAATGAATACGCCCAGATCCCTTAATAGAAGGCTTGTCGGCTTGGCTTCCATTAGCGTGTACTTGATACGAAATCTTTCTTCGAGTGGCTCAGTTACCTTCCCAATCCAATCATCAGTTCTATCTGCTCCAAGCGGTTCTCTTTTTTGAGACCCGATCGATGGAGTTCTTTCTATTCTGCCCATTCCTCTAATCTAAGATTCTGCTCATTCCTCTGATCAAAGAGTCAAAGACTATGCCGTGGCCTCTCTGAACGCTTTCTCTTTCGTTACTCCTTCAGTTCCTTGACACTGGCATTCCGGCCTAACGTCAAGAGCTGCTCGATCTTTGGTTAGAAGATCCCCCTTACCCTCCGCTCTAACCGAACCACCCGCCGCCCGCCCAGCTCCAGAATCATCTTATTTCCTACCCGATCCAACAACAGCCCTTCCTGCGCCAACCGAGCTAACAGCCCGAGAATCAAACTTTGGTTTACCTACTAATCCGTATGGTTTCACTTTACCGAGTTCACCACCCTCCTCTGGCTCATCATCTCTACCAGAGTCTATATGCCTTTTGGACTCACATCCGCTCTCCGCATTCCTCCTTCCAGGCTAATCGCGAAAAGGAGCAGCCTTGTTAACGAGTCAAGCGCTACAAGCTCCAAGGACCCCTGCTCTAAGCAGCCAAGCAGAGGAAGCGGTGAAGGAAGGGGGTTGGGAAAGAGAACTCTTGCTCTCGCCGTGCCCGATGCCCAAAAAAATTAGAGTTTAGGACCCCTCATTTGGGATGCCCTTAGGGTGCATTCCAGGTGAGTAAGCCTTTATCCTTTCTATGGTCGGGCTCAGACTTGTTCCGTTCAAGGCAGACTACAAAGCCAAACTGAGCTTTTAAGCAAGCGTCATTCAGATCGATAAACTCCAATCGAATAACCTAAGGGACAGTCTTTCTCATCCAGAAGAATAGGATTTTCTTCGTTTCGAAGTACGAACTGGCCGAGAAAGGGGGTCGTCAACCACTTCTTCGATAAGGCTACACGCTTAGCCCAATTCTCTCCCAGCGGAGCGGGATGAAGCTGAAGCTGCGGATAGGGCACAGCCCAGGGCAAGGAGCTCTCAACGCTTATAGGCTTGTGGTATAGTTCAGTTCGTACTCGTATCAAGCTGTGGTCTCCGCCCCTTTCTCTCCATCAGTCTAGCTAGAGATGTACTCCAATAGAGCATTCTACATAGAAGAGAGCCACGGCATCATCGATCCTCTTCTTCACCATTTGATCCTGGGACTGCAGGGCTGACGAAGACATTCATCATCAGACTCAGAATCTATGTAACCAAACTCTTCCATAAATTGGGCCTTGTCAGCAATCGGACCTTGAACAGCAGTCCAGTTTTCCAGAGGGGCAGCCTTGATAAGTGCATTTGGGTGCTCGTCGGGAGCATCCTTATCCAGCATGTAGACGGCATCCTGCAGCTCTAGTTCTTCAAACATTTGTGCTAATGCATCATCCATGTCTTCAGTCCAGTCTGCTCCCTTTTTAGGGATTGAATACTGCAATGCAGGGGGTGCATCACATTCTATGTCCCTAGTGCATATGAGTGTTGAGTTCTCTGAGCCAATGCTCTTCTTTCTTATTGAGGTGTCTTCCTTTGTCTCCATGTTAAGGATTCCTCCTATTCTTCCCAAAGGAGGGAATGGAGTCGTATGCAACAAGCTCATCTTAGAAGGGCTATAGAGAGCTAGAAGACTAGACTTGGATGCTTCCTAATCTTTGATGAGTTAGTTTCTCTCTTTCTCTGATTAGGAAGCCACTCTCCTTGTGTTGCAGTTGGTATCGGCGAATCTCTTGCTCTTGCTCGATCTTCCTTCCTCAATCCTCTCTCCAACCGAGGATATCAAATCAGAGAATGAGTTGGGGTCTTGGGGAAGCCCATTTGGCTACCGGAAAGACAGACCAAGAAATCCCCCCTCCTGAAAAGGAAGCTAACCCGGTATACCTGGCAAGATAGAGCGAGCATGATATCAGTTCCTTTGGTAGTTCTAGTTGCTAGTTAGTATACGAATGAGTAGTTCCTGTAGTTGATACTTGAGACAAGGAGCTAACAGGAAGTATAGAGCACTCGTTCTTGTCAATGGTCAGAGCTCGTGCAGTAAGTATAGAAGCGTGATTTGGCAGGAAGTTCAGAAAGTTCAGAGTCTGATATGGAAAGAACAAAAAGAGCACGGACGGAAGTAGGTTCTTCAAGTCAGTGTCCGGTTGGACAACCCACTTTGGCCGAAGCGTCTGCACCTTCCGCCTTGGAAGAACGAACAAATGAGCTCATTCATGAGAATTTAAAAGAGAGAAAAGGAGGGAGATGGACAAAGGGTTTCAGAAGTTCGTCAAGGAGTGGAAGAAGACTTAAACATAGAAACCAAAGGAAAAGCATTTTTATTAATAAAGCAACTTGAAAAAGAGGTTAAGGCTAAAAACGAGCCTTCCCCGGTGACAAATTGCGCGTTCAATGAAATTAAGGAGCATGAAGCGAAAATCCAAGATGGACGAGGAGGTGGGAAACCTAACGATTGTTCATTTCAAGAAAAAGGTAAGGCCGAAGCCTTGAGCGGAAGAACGGAATATTCAACGGGGATAAGGGACCCACCATTGGAAGAAAGAAAGTGCTTTTTACATGTTAGATTGCTATTGCTCTGGTCGACTCTGGATAGATCTATTATTTGTAAAACTATCCGTAATCGAATGTAGCCTTTAAAAGGCGAGGCCCCCTAGCGATAGGGGGGAAAGAAAAATAGGCAAACTTCCTTGTTGACTGACTTGTACAGCTTTCACTTTCCTTGTTTTCACTAGGTTTCCTTCTCTAACCCTGTCTGAGTCCTACCTTCTTTCATCTTCCATTCTTGCTTGGCCCCACTAGACATAGCACTAGAAAGAGGACATTCAACCGTAGAATGACCGAAGGTCTCACACTTAGTGCAACGAGGGAAGCCTGTAGGACTCTGAAGTCAGGGATATGAGGCTCGGTCCACTGGCCATACGTCAAAGCCCGGGTTCAGGGAGGAATGGTTTAAGGGCTGCTCAACTGAGAGCAAACCCGAGCTCTCTATTGGGTGATTCTCCGATCTTTGCCATTGTTTCTTCTATTGAGTTCCTAGCTCTCTGAGCTACGGGTTTCCGGATGATATCAGTTAAGTCCCCGATGGAGAGGCAAATAAAACTATCCTTTCTTCAGGGCAGCTAAGCGGATTTATGGCCAAAGAAGAGCGAAGGGATCCCTCAAAAAGGGAGCCCAAGCGGTGGGTTGCAGTTGTTGCTGTGGGAGCTACTGAGCCATCCAGGACAAACCGTGTAATGAGTTGTTGAACAATCGATGTACTTGATTTACTGGACTAGTCACTTGAACCAATGAGTTGTTGTTGCCGAAGCGAGGACAGCGATCCCAGGCAAGAGAGCAAGTGCTTCCTTTGTAGTAGGCAAGGAGCTCGAGCGAATAGGGGGATAAGCGAAAGGTAGGTTTTTGAGGGCACCTAAGCTAAGGATGGTGGTAGGTCGAAGCCAGGAGGCACTTAGCAAGCATTCCTCATGTGGGAGGTAGGTAAGTGAGAGTCAGAAGTATGGTTATTGGTCTACGGGTTTGGTTGGGGAAGAGGCTAGGGAAGAGGTCTCCGTTGAGAAGCCAGATCGAAGGAAGTTTAGCATAGGATCAAAGTGGGTGCCAAGAGGATCGATCGAAGAAGCAAGAGATGGGGATGCTCCCAGATGCTCGGAGATGCTCTTATATAGGGTGAGGTGGGGAACATCTTTCATCACAGTCAAGTGGGAAACTAGCTCCTAAGTCTTGGTGTGGAGTGAACCCGGGGTAATAAGTAAAGCCGCCGGAAAGTAGGTTCCTAGCTCAACAAAGAAAAGACGTCTTGGAGTTGAGCTGTGAAAGGCAATCCAATCTCGCAATGCAGCTCAGTCTGAGGAGCAAGCTCAACATCTGAATCTTCTGAGCCAAGGGGGCGAATCTAATCTATTAAGTAGCTCGAATTGCAGAGGGGATCTAGCAGCCTATTTTCCTGCACCTGATGCAAAAGAAGAGTTTTTCGACGTGGCAACAACCAGATCGAAGGACATATCCAGGGAATTTTTCCTTTCAAATGAAGTAGGCGTTTAGGTATCCCGAAGTTTAGGAACTTGGTAACTAGACCGCAGAAAGAATAGAATCTTTTACCGCTACATCAGCTGGAGAAGATTACTCTGCAAAGGAGATTCCTATCCTTTCTCTAGTTGAATACTAATCTGGATATTCCCGAAGATGCTTGACTTCGAGTTCTTGTAGTGACAGCTTTGTAAACAAGGGTCCCTTACTCTATTACTTTTCAACTTCATTGATCTGAAAGAAGTGAAAATTAAGATTCATAAGACTTCCCGCTCGGAAGAACTGGCTTTTCAACTGAAAGGAGGTGGAAGCTCTACTAAGACGGAGATGGAAAGGAGGGCACTTAGCTCGGCGTTAGGTAGTTAGGAGCGAAGGTAGTACGAGGCAGAGCCAAGACTAAGAGAGGATGGAACCATCAATACGTCAAGGAGAGAGTTCCCCACAGGGATAGGAGAAAGAAGAAATGAAGAATGTTGTAGTGAAAAGATGGGTACAAAAAGGCCGGAAGGATGCTGGTGAGGGTTCGAGCCAATCCAAGCGGGGGGAGGTCGACCACAAGGAGCTGCAGTTTGGCACACTACGAAGGAGCAGGCGCTGGTTTGGTGATTCTTTACCCTTCTGGCAAGAATACAAGGTTTTATTTCATGTTTTTCTTCCCCTGTTCGAATAACCAAGCAGAATATGAAGCATTAAGAATCGGTCTGGAGTTGCTGACCGATCTTCGAGCATCAGCAGTTTAAGTATATGGAAACTCCATGTTGGCGATCCAGCAAATAGCTGGGGAATGCAAGTGTGAGAGCGAAAGCCTTCGACCATACTGAGCCAGGGCAAAAGAGCTTCAAGAAGCTTTTGATGATGCTGGAGTACGCCGAAAGGGAAAGGAATCAAGAGGCCAATGATTTAGCAAAGTAAACTCCTTCATTCATGCCTTAGCCGAAGGTAAACTAATGAATGCCTTTGCTCGGGCAAGCGTAGGTGATGGGGAAGCTCTAGCCATTGGGAGAGGGAGGGGGAGAGGCTATGTCTTACTATCACCCGGAATAGGCCGAGAGAGAGTCCTTAGCCCGCATTTCTGCATATGTAAGCACCAGTCCTTAGGCCGCATCTATCTAATAAGACTCGTTAGGCCGAGAGAAGTAAGGAGCTTTTCAGTCCCTTCCTTCAGTCATTACCTTCCTTTATGCATACCATTCTACTGCTAGCGCCTTCCTTCTTCTGCTCTGGTTCTCTCCCTGGTATTCCTAAGGGTGGTAACCTTTCTGAAAGTCTTCCACCCGTGTTAGTGGAACTCTTTGCTCCTACCATTCGTTCTCAGTCCTCTACCTAGGTATTCTCGGAATTGAATGAATCTTTGAAAGAAGACTGCTTTACTAGACTTTCCCCTGTCGAATTTTTTAATAGGATTTCAAAGCTTTCCCGAAAGCCTACCCGCGCAGGAATAAGACCAGCTCTTCTTCGGGATGGAATGAAGACTTTCCTTGCTTTCTCCCTTCCCCTATGGTCTTGATCCTTTCCATAGCCACGGATGTGAGTGAAAGAAGGGCTTTGCTCTAGGTCCAGAGAAAAGAGATGTATGGTATGCCTCACCCGATCAATGATGAAATTAAAAAAAAAAGAAAGTAACACATGGAAATACCCTAGAAGGGTTCTCGGTAAGACCATACAGAAGTAGCCAAACCATGGGTTGATCAGTCATTAGGGAAACCTTCCTCTGCCTTGAGGAATGGGACCTAAATTGCATCATAGAAGAAAGAGTAGTAGCCGAACCAACTGACATAGCTAGATCATCATCAAAAGAAGAGGCTTCCTTTCGCTCTCAAGTGCTAGTATCAAAAAAAGGAGCCTTCAACGGCGTGCGGAAATGTTGAATCTTTCATTTTAAGCATCAATCTTGTGTTGGTGTGAAGTCAGCTGTACTAAATGCATTGGATGCCTGGGCAACTGCATCGATCCCATTCCTACTTCTCTTGCGTCCCTCCATCCCAGATCTCTAGGAAGAGGGCTGACAGCAACACCATTAATCGAACGAGTCGGGATGAGAATCTCACATGGTCCCGTTCCTTTGTTCTTTGTCCAGCTACTCGGTCAATGAAGACTGAATCAGGGCTAGCTCTCTCAGTCCCATTCCTGATCAAATAAGATCCCAAAAGAACGAACAAAGAATGGAAGGCAGCATCGTTTGTCTAAGGGGATCCATGTTCCAGTAATTGGTGTAAAAAGATATGCTTTATGGTCAAGGAAGATAGGTTTCTTTCCTAACTAACAGGAAAAGAGAGAGATGCGAGTTCGACTCTCGTTCTATCCATGTTCAGCAGTTTAAGTATATGGAAACTCCATGTTGGAACTGGCAGTACCGCTCAACTACGAGATGCTTGAAAGTCGATGTATCAATGTTCCCAAGAGTAGCATCAAACGGCAAGCCATGCTTCAAGCTAAGTCAGTCGGGATCTAATTTCTTGCTAAACTGAAGGCTGTCGAAGATTCTCATTATGAATCTATAACCTGCCTAGCTCTCTTCTTTTTGAAGGATGGGATCATACCTCTTTCAGAAGGCCCTGGGAAGGACATTCGAGCTTTGCCCTTACGCGAGAAGTTGCGCGAAGGGGAAGGAAGAGAAGCACAAGCGAACAACCATCTAACCGTCAGTCTGAACTTCCTGGATCAGTCCATCAGTAAGAAAAAGCTTCCGTCATTCAGCAGTGGAATAGTTCGATGGTATTGATCATCCAACCATTGATTGGAATGTCTATCGTGATAAATCGTGATTTGAGCCTATCTATAGTTATAACAGTGTGATTCTATAAGCTAAGCAGATGAGGAGATTCAACAAAGAACCTAACCGTCCTCTCTGATTGACTTCATCAGGAGATTCCTATGGTCTGGTTCACCTTCCCTCTTTCCTTGCAACCTTGGATCGATATGGTTCATTCCTGGGCTATGCACTTTCAACGGTTGACAGAAGAGGGGGACGGACAAGGAGGATCAGACTGCTTGGTTCGGTTCGCTTTTTTGTACTAATAGGGGAGTAAGGGGTATGGGCATAGAGAATACTACTATGGAGAGGGAAGTTATTCTCATCTCAATCCATAGAGACAGAGCATCATCGTATGGGGAAAGAGTCTGAACGAATTGCTTGTAGAGATGAATCACATTCCTCTCTTCAATACTAAGAAAGAATAGTTGGTTGTCGTCTATCTTCACAGCTGGCAGTGCTCTCCTCAAGGGCATTGCTTTCTCCATTGAATCAGTCTAATGTGTAAATGTCAAGATGTGAAATTATTTCATCAATCTTGTGTTCTTCTGTGTAGCGTACGGTGTCTCGTGCCAAGTGAAAGGAAAGCGGAGCTTGCTCCAAACCATGAGATCCAAGAGAGTGCCCGGTCATCATCATTCCACTCCCTTCTTGGTCTACTTCGGTTACAAACTTGATCTACGGTGCGATCAGACCAACTTCCCTCTAGTCTGATGGATCGCTTTCTCTTGCGCATTAATGAATGGATCGAGGAATTGCGTATGAAAGGTTGATGGTATATCCTATCTATCTAGTACGATCGATCAAGTCATTCCGTACAGTTAGTCGGTAGTGAAAGAAGATAGACAGACCTAACCTTATTTATGCAATAACGATAGAGTGATTAAATAAAGGAAAAGCGGGGGAACACAGCATCCAACAGCTCCTTCTTCTTCCCCCCCTCCCTATTGTCTATTCCTCCTCCTGGCTTACCGCCTTACTGAATAGGGGCATTAACTAGACCTGTTCTCATAGCTATCTATTGGTGCTCTCGGCATAGGAAGTCTCGCCGGTTGATCCAGCACCTTGCTAAGCATCCATTTAAGTTCCATAGCCTTGTGTAGTTCCAGCTGATCCAGTCGATTCATAAGTTTCAAGCCCCTTTTTTCTTTTCTAGATAGGGCGATATCTACCAAGCCAGCAGTATACCTTTCATACCCAAATCCCTACTAGATGCGGCAAATCAACCAACGTCAAGGATGGTAGCTAAAGATCGGGATAGAGATCCAGTGTGAGCTAACCGAGTTGCCCCTGCTGCTAAGGCAGTCGCAGGAGATGCGTTGAAGAAGCAGTAGTTTAAGCCATTGATCCAGCTGCTTCTGTTGACTATGCAGTCTATGCAGTTGGTTCTGTCGCTTCAGCGGAAGAGTCCGCAGTATAGCCTCTTCCCGGGCCAGCTGCATAATCACGTATGTAGGCAAGTGATCCAATCCAGTTGCTTCAGTAGAGTACGTTGATTCATATACATACCAATATAAAAAAGAATCTCAAGACCAAGTGCCAGTAAAGACAGATCCATAGCCCGCGGTAGCAAGAGATACATACCCCTCATTCCCGGGTTATCGTGAGTGTGATTCAACAGAGTCTTCTGCTCGTGATCGATAGCCTGATGAATACGACCCTCGTGCTCGAGAGGCAGATCCAAAGCCAGTAGCTTACCTAGGAGCATACTTCGGTCTAGCATATATATCAGATAGTAGGTCTGTTAGCTGGTTCGGAAGATTCTCTCTGGGAGTCTTTTCCGAAGTTTACTTTTTTCAGGAAATTAGTTAACATTCGATGTGAAGGTTATAGATCTAGGTTTTTATCCCTTTCTCTAGTTCAGTTTCCATTCCACTAGCTTGTCTTTCCCCTAGTTTGAAGATACATATCATGCAGAGAAGTCTCTGGATCTACTTTCTTTCCTTGCACTTCTCTCTCCCTCTGTCAAGATGTTCTCTCATGCCTCACTCGAGCTTATGTGAGATCTGATTCTTCCTCAAGCTATTCATTCGCATTTTTTTCTAACCTAGTCTTTCAAGAACCCACCTCGAATACTAAAGAAAGGAGTGGAATGAATCTGAGAAAAGGAACGAATCCGAGTTCGAAGATGCGACTAGGAACTCAAAGTCGAGGTTCGAAGAAGATGCTCACAGGATTGGCAATGAAGCTCAGTCTGATTCTTCTGAGTGAAGAACTCCCATAAAGAGTTCCTTTCTTAACTATTGAAATTGCGTTAAGTAAGAGAAGCTAAGGCGAAGGGCATAAAGTAGTAGCTAGAGTAGGAGTTCAGAGTTGGAGATCAAAGTTTTTGTAAGATGTAAATTTCAGTAGATGAAGTTGCAAGGGAATCTTCTTCAAGCAGAGGTGCGGAGATACTCGACTAAGCAGTCGTTTCCCTCGACAGAAACCTCTTTCATCACAGTCTTGTAGGAGAACTCGACTAAGCAAAACAGTTGCAG
Organism: Euonymus europaeus; assembly: GCA_963580455.1. Classification (NCBI taxonomy): domain Eukaryota; kingdom Viridiplantae; phylum Streptophyta; class Magnoliopsida; order Celastrales; family Celastraceae; genus Euonymus; species Euonymus europaeus. Next base: position 308,417 of record OY756973.1, on the reverse strand, counting down.
AGTTTCATTCAAAGAGCTGACGTTGCGGTTCTCTTTCGACTTCAGGTTGCAGGAGAGTATGGGAGCTGGCTATACTAAGAAGTAGTTTATTTAGGGAGAACTCGCCCAAAGGTTCATTCCTTCCCGACTCGATAGGGATTGCAATCTCGAGGGAGGGAGAAAAAATGTACCTCCGACAATAGGTAGATGGGGTGGGTTACGATGGATACAGTGAAATCAATCCTTATTCCGCACTCCCTCTCACCGGCTTTTTACTACTATAAAAAAATATAGATTACGAAGAGTGGGCTGGATAATTTACCACACCACAAGGGCTCAGGCTAATTGGACTTAATAGTTTGCAGTAACAAAGCAAGCTCTTCCAGAAAGCAAGGAAAGCTAGGCCTGAACCCTCAAAAAGAGAAAAGGAAAGCGCTGTTAACATCAGGAAGAGCAGTCCGTACCGAAAGCAGTACCATAAGCGGTACCACAAGCCGTACGTTCAGCGATTCTTATACGCAAAAAACTTATAACGCAAGAAAGGATTGCTTAATTACAATGAATATAGCCCAAACAGACGAGACGGAGTCCCGCTTTCTTTATAGAAGATGCTACTAGCGCATTGTACTGGCCGTAGGGGACTCAAGCCCTCGTCGATTGAGAGGAAGGTTCCTCTATCCCACGTTGAGATTTTAGAAAAAGGTGGGCTTGGGCACAAGCTCAACTTCTTCGATTAGGCTACCACCCGGGGCTTGGTTTAGCTGAGGATGGGGTTCGCTACCCGATGAGTCTCCCTACGCTATTAGGCACCTTTGGTCTAGGCTTTGACAAAATAGTAAACTTTGGATTGAAAATTTCCCCCCTTAGTAAAATAGGGGAAAAAGAGACTGAACTTTATAGGTTTCACTGCTCCAAGCCCCTCGCTACACAAGTCGCGTCACCGCATTCGTTCAGTCGGGTCGCCAAAGCAGCGGTGATGAAGGCTGACAAGCACGATTGACCGGAACTGGAGTCTCACGAGGGATTTAGCTGTTCCGCGGCTGCATAGCACATGTGACTGAGTCGCCCGTACCTGAGCTCGAGAAGGATTCCTTATACTGACCGAGTCTCCTCCCTTTCACGAGCAGTGGAGACAACGTTTCACACGTTGCCTTCACTAACTGAGCTGACAAGTGTATGAATGAAGTCGAAGCAACAAGTGTACTTCGGAACTCTTCTCCACCGCTTCGTAGCCAGGGGTACATTTACCTCTTCTGGATGCCCAAGAAAATGCACGCGATTCAATCATCAAATAAGTCCCAACTTAATCCTCACAAGTGATCCGGCTTATCTCTCTCAATCCTTTTGATTCAAATGAGTATCACAAAGTGAAACCCAAAACCCAGGACCTCACTTTACACTTGTTTCGTCACTTGTTTGGTCATAAGACCTCAACTATTCCTCTCAGGAATATTTATTGATTGGTCACAGGGTCTTCCTCCCCTATTAAGGAGAAGGCTAACAGCCTATAATCACAGATTGGATTCTTCAGAACCAGTGTAACTGAGTTCTGGATAATCTCTATTCTCATTTCATCAGAATAACTTTATTCTGGATTCTCTCTGTCTGGGCTTAAGACATCTTTGTCATCAGAACATCTCTGTTCTGGATTAACACTGTCCTGGTTAAACACATATATCATCAGGACAGTTTGGTTTAAGAGAGGCACAAGCGGGCCAAGCATTTTTTTTTTTCTTTCTTTGAGATATTTGAATTAATGAATATGAACCGGAACAAACGAAGACACACCTTTCAGATTGCATCTTATTCGTAGAGTAGGACTTGAGAAAACCTTCGCTCACACCATCCCTGCAAAAATTATTCTAAGCTTAGGAACTCATATTATGATATGAATACTTTTTTATGTATGCATGTGTCTGTTGATTTTTCTACGAATATAATGCACCGCCTGTCTGCAAGCATAAATTTATATATCCCTATGCACGCAAATCATCTTTGTCTGGTTCAATAGACATGTATGTACAACTCCAATTCGAGTATGACAAGGTACCTTTAACAATTAGATACAACCAAGTTGAAAGAGGTGTAACATCATCTTCAAAATTAAAGAAATTGGTATGTCAGACTGATGATCACGGTCTCATTTTTTTTTTTTTTTAATAAAAGAAACTATTGGTTTTGATGTTCTTTATATAAGCAAAGGGCTTTTCTCGCTTGTTTGGTTCGTCAAAACGCTCGAGGGTAGAACTCCAGTATCATAAGCCAGAGCAAGGTAGAGTCAAGATGCCCACCTGAAGTTCTTGATATTGGGAAAGATTACTGGGAAGGATGCTTGGTCGGTTATTTCCTTGATCGGAGATTACCATTTCCTCTGGTTAAAGCTAGAGTTGAGAGAATCTGGGCAAAAAATGGAGCCGTTGAAGTATTCTCTATGGAAAATGGGTTCTATTATTTTCTGCCCTATTGACAGGGACTGTTAGAGGCTGGGCCATGGCATATCATGGGCAGGTTGTGAATCTTGCGTCAATGGGAGCCGAGAATGAGATTTTAGAAGTCCGCTTTTAGCAGGGTGCCCATTTTTATTAAGCTCCTCCATCTCCCTTCTGAGTTCTGGAGCCCAGAAGCGCTAAGTTATGGAGCTAGCGGAATTGGGAAACCCTTATGTCTAGATGCTGCCACTGAGGACCGAAATCTACTGAATTTCGCCAGGGTGTGTGTCAGTAGACGACGAGCTGCCTGAATCCCTAGATTTGGATTTAGGGTTTTGTGATGTTGCTGTTGTGAGGGTGGAATACCCAAACTCAACGCTGTGATCGCTGCAAAATGTTTGGCCATCTTTCTCGTGATTGTAAAGCTGAGAAGAAGGATATTAGGATGGAGTGGAAGGTAAAGTCGACTGGTGTTAATACCACTGCATCTAATACCCCTGTTAATGATGACAGTGGTTACAAATGGACTGATCTTTCTAGGAAAGGGAAAGGATTAGTTCAATCAACATATGTTTCAAAAAGAATTTTGAAGCCGTATAGACATTTCAGCCTGACTCCCTATTCTCTTTTAAATAAAGCTATGATAAAACTGGAGTAATGTGGAATGGCTTTTACCATTCCTGTGAGCTGTAGAGTTTCGTTTTTTATCCCTTATCATCCCAGGTATTCCTCCTCTCTATGAGATGTGGGATCGACCCCGCGAGCCCTTCCTTTTTCTACACCCTTTTTGATGATAAGGCATGCCTATCCATGTTTTATCCAGCCTTTGCTCCACTATCAACCACCGGAATGGCTCTTTTGCCTGCCCCCGCTTTCCTCTCCCGCGGCAAGAGCTCGTTCGCCAAGTCCGAACTCCCACTTTCTCGTCGATGACGGCTCTCTTCGATGCTAGCAACCGCGTTTGACCCTTTTCCGCGCTTCTTTCAATTTCCTTACATTCTAGCTGAAGGAGAGACTTTCACTTTACTTAGAGAGGGCAGCGGTACCACGCCCTTCCGTGCTCGTAGGTTGACTCCCCCCGACTAAGGTCTCACAAAGGTGCACTTCCCTTATGCATCCAGCCGCTTCACTAATGTGAATAGGTTATAAAGAAGGGTGGGTTGGTTATATACTCTTATGCGCGTTCCTTCTTCGAACCTTTTGGTATGTATTGCCCCCTAACTATAGATCAGATCCACCGGACGATAAACTCAATTCCGCACTGCTGCTGAGTCGTCGGACTTATCCACCAAGGGATTCGTGGAATTTCTGTGGATTGCGTTGGGGGAAATCTACCAAAGCTAGGCAGATAGATAGACTCCTTTCCCGCTGCTAAGGAAAAGAAAAAAAGGATTGTTTTTAATCAGCGCCCCCCTTTGGGTATGCAGATACTAAGAGTCCTCCCACTACCAACCAGCAGACATCATCTGGCTGGGTCTTGCCGGTATCAACAACGAGAAAAAACAACCAAATGGAAACAGCAACTAACTATGGCTCTTGGCCCAGACAACGTCCTAGGCGTAGGGGGGATCGGAGCAACAGGGAACGCCTAGACGACGTTTTTCTTCCTGGGCTGCAGTAAGTAGATCGAGAGGTCGTTCCGCCCCTTGTCCCCGAAGATGGGTAATATGTTCTCAAAAAATGTTGCTCCAATCTGACCTAGCTGGCGAGCGATCCCAGTTCGCGGCAGAGAACAAGACAGCAAGCGAGCGTACCTTTGTTCGCTTCTTCTCCACCAAGCACAGAAGTTTAAGGATAACTGTAGGTCGGTGGCTACCTAAGGAAACTCCGATTCGATCCGCCCCCCGGCTGGGAGGCATTTACCTCATCCCGATCACAAGGAGAGGTTCACCATGATGGGGGTACTTCTTTTTGTTTCCCTTCCAGAAAGAATGAAATGCATAGGGACCATACTTTTGTTGCGGCATGCTCCTCAAATTTACGGATTCGCAGGGGGCCTCAGGCCCTACTTAGTTTCGCAAGCCTTTGTCATTGTCAGTCAACTAAGTAGGGCCTTTTGAATGGAATCTTAAGTAATCTATCAGTGGTGCGAAGAGAAACATCTCTTTTTTATGACTTCCACTTATCGATCCCGGCCCGGAAAAGTGACCGACCAGGGCCCTATTGATGAATGAAAGAAAGGCTTTATGAGCCCTAGCCCTGTAAGCCCACACCTGTGTAGAGTAGATCGTTCAACACCTGCGGCACAAACCCATTTTTTACCTATTTTTACTAGTTTCATAGGCGACCGAACGGCCGCCCCCTAATTACTAGACCGACCCGCTGTAATAATTCCATAAACACCTAGCGAAGATATGGCAAACAAATAAAGTAGCCCTATGTTCGGATCTGACAATACCATACCATAATCAAAAGGTACAACGGCCCGAGCGACCAGACTTAACATAAATGTAGCCACTGGAGCCATTCTAAAAAGGGAGAAATTAGCACTACTTGGTGAAATAGGTTCTTTTAGAATCAATTTCGAACCATCTGCTAGAGGTTGTAACAATCCGAACGATCCCACTACATCAGGACCCTTTCGACGTTGCACAAAAGCCATTACTTTACGTTCAGCTAGCACTAAAAAGGCGACTCCTAGTAGAAGTGGTAGAATTATTCCAAGTATTTCAGCTGGAGCAGCTATGTACGTTTTCGATTTTCTATTCACTCAGGATCTGGCCTGGTCGACCCAATCATGGTATTGAAGGATGGGACCTTTTCTCGAAAAACTCTGGATCCCGAGAAGAGTTGAAGATGGTGCAAGATCGAATCCTCTTTACTTCGAATGCAATCTTAGCCCGCCTCACTTGCTTTCTTTACTGCATAAGGCATAAACGCAGTCAAGGGATTTCCTTCTAACTCGTGGCTGAGAAGTAAGCAAGCTACCTTCATTCAAGAGATTTGTGGTTGAGTCAGTAACATGCTCTGGGTCGGGAATCTTTGCTCTTCCCTCTCTTTTGCATTTACGCTGCCTGCCTTCTTCTTCGTGTCCGTCCGTATCGCAAAGCGGGTCGACGCCATCTTTAATGGTTGAAAATGGGGGGGCCAAGCAAGACCCCCTCCCCTAATAAAGCTTTGTTCGATAAAGCAAACGTTCCGACAACTTCGGACCAGATTAACCCCTTTGAATTAGCCGATCTTACAAAATCATCGGGCGGGCTGGTTGGGAAGGGGTTCTTAGCGGAGAAAAGAATCGCTGAGAGATAGATTCTACTATTTAGTCAGGACGAATGAGTGGCTGTGCAGCATGCTCCGGAGGAGATTGCCCCTTCCCCGAGTCAGTCCAGTCAGAAAGGGGGGGGCCCGCTGTCTAGACTGCATTTAGGAAGTTTGAACACCATCCCATTTCAACCAAAAAGACAACCCTGTCAAAGGTATCTAACCCTCCTTCCTTATGAGTGGAAATCCAATCCCGTTTTGTCTTTTTTGCATAAAAACCAGCCAGTCGGTAATGGGAATATATATAT